>PVIY010001093.1:0-120755 GCA_004026745.1 Myrmecophaga tridactyla
TGGGGTGTGGAGGAGTTGTGGGTCAGGGGTGACATGTGTGAGGGTAGCACCATGGCTTGGAATGCTTCCTTGTCCCCGTCTCCCTGTCTGTGCACTCCTGAGGGCTCTGGGCTTCCATTTTGAAAGGGGCGTGTTAGGCTGTTTGCACTAGCTCCACGGTCTCGGGTTCTCTGTATCAATAATCCTCACCTTTTGCAACAAGGGCCTCCCTATGTGGTGTGAAAGACCCTCCCAGGTCACTCACACCCTGGAATCGCTGTCCCAGTCACCTTCCCGTCCCTTCTCTAGCTGTTCCTTGGAGCAGGGGTGAACTCGACTTATCCTATTCTGACATCTTCCTGGAACTGTCCTCTTTTAGAATTTATTTGCAAACCAAAGTTTGAGTCACCTTGTTTGTGAAAATGAATTCAGGTATGTTGTGAAGCAAAATCTTTCTTTTGAGATTTGATGTTCAATATTCTTCTCAGCAGTTAATTCCAGGCTTTAGGTACCCTGCCTCTTGAGCCCCATGCAAGTGCTATCAGTGTTACAGAGCTGCCTGACTGCTCATGGAATACTGCTCTTGCTCCCTGTTGTTTTTACATTTGAATCAAACTAAATTAGTAAATATATCTACCTATAAATACAGCTAATGAAATTAAAAATTCGTGTTTTATATTTATATTTCACTTAAAATTCATATACATCTCATAAACATCTCTTTCATTTTATTTTAAATTAGAATATTCAAAGTCAGATGAAAAGATATTTTTGCCTATAGAAAAAATAAAAGTAAAAATACAAGGGCTATGAAACCAGGGAGAAAAAAAATAAGAAAAGTTCTTGCTTTTGAGTCCCACCTGGGTTAAATAGAGAAGAATGGAGAATAAACTGTAATAAGCATCTGTTACTGGCTCCTGGGATGATAGGAAAGTAGGAATAAAATAAGAATTTCTGGATCAACTGCTCAGGAATATGAAACCACTGTGTATTGTAGGCCTTTGGGATTCTAAATACTCAGGCATCTGTTAGGTAGCAGATTCAACTAAGCATGGATCATCAAAGGAATTCCAAAATTATGTTGAGTACAAGTTTATAATCCAGAAGGAAGAAAATCGGTCACTGGGGAAGTTATCCTGGAAGAATGTCCCTGAAATAATCATGCTGCTGAGTAGAAGGTCTGGAAAAAAGCATTTCCTAAAATTTAACCACTTCATGTCTTCCCACTTCCACTTACAAAAAAAAAAAGGCCAGCTAGTGGGAAAGGAGGCTGGTTTGGTAAAACCAAGTTAGATATATAGAAAAATTAACATTCATCATTAAGTGCTAGTGGACTATACCAAAGGAACTATAATTTCACATAGTTACTGCAATAATTATCTGGCTACATTTTACAGTCCAAAAGACAAAGGATTTCCTTGTTCTTTATAAGTGTTCCATTTATTTAAATTATTCTTGAAATAATATATTTCTAGCAAAAGAAATTGAAATGTGAAACTCAACCTTCAAAGAAAGTTGGGATATAAATTGGAAACTCAAAATGGGTTGGGATCTCACACTATTATCTATTTTAGTGATATTAAAAATACTTATCCTTTCATTCAACAAATACTTGTGAGGTGCCTATTATGTGCTAGGTTCTAAAAATACCTTACGGAAGGAAAAGAGGCACAAATTCTTGTGCCTTCACCAGTGACAAATTCTATGGCACTTCATTTTCTTCCTAGGAAGGACAGTGTTTTGAATTATGAGACTACCAAGGATAGAGTCTCCCAGAGAACAGAGATGATAATGATAATGTTATATCATATCAATCCACCTACCCCTCTTCTCTTTTTAGTAGTAGCAATTCACTCAGCAAAGCACATTTTTAGATATATTATTAACTTGCTTTGTACTTGGCACATTTCACCAAATACTGAACAAGCAATAAACACGTGAGACTTCATAAATTTGAAAAAATGGGAAACAACTGGAAAACATATGCAGTTATCTTTGATTTGCTTGCTAGTGGGCCTGTGTGCTGGCATGCTGGGGGACATGAAATTAAAAGGACCCTTGGGGTCCTTTTGGTGGAAGATCAGCAGGAGGGCAAAAATCAGTTACAATTCAGATCCTTTATAAGATGCATATGGACTCTACCACCAGGATCCTTCTCATTAACACACATACGCACTCTTTCTCCCTCGCTCTCCTTTTTAGATATCCACATTGTTGGCTTTGACCATTTTGGTCCCTCAATCTAAAGAACCACTTGAGAAGTCTATTAACATATCATTTCAAAGAAATTACCTGAATGTTGGAAACCCAAGTATTGCTCAGATGCACATTTGATTTACTCTTAGATCATACACTTTTACTATCCTCCTCTACTCACTCCTTTTCAAATGTATAACCTTAGTGTTATTGACATTTAAAAAATTATCTTGGCTGTACTTATTTTTCACCCCGCATTGCGTTTTACATAGGTTGAGCCTTATGTAGGCTCTTTGGTTCCTTGCTCACCAGTTGGTACCTTTGTCTTCTGGTCATTTTATTGCACACGGACAGTTCCATGAGCTATTTCTTAAATTAGTCAATGTTTATAACTGGCCAATTTAGTTTGGTGTGGGAGGACATTTAAAACATAGGTTTGGGGCGGGAGGCTATCTATAATTTTGAAATTGCGGACTCGCAGCAAATTTGGCATAGGTAAAAGGCATTAAAGTTCTAACCATTCTGAAAATGCCCAGGGCTTATTTTAATAGGTTAAGTATAGTCTCACAGTCCAACTCAGATGGAGCCTTCATATTTACTTTTACGGCTCACCTCTTTGAGAACATTCACAATGGAAAACAGCAGCAAGATTTAGAAGACTTTAAAAAGGAAGCTGTTAGTGCAGCAGTAAAATTTGGCCAGGTAATTTTTTTTTTCCCTTTCTCATTAGGCTTCAATCTTCTTTAGTATTACGACTTATCCAAAACAGACTAGTGTTGAATCGGAGCTTTCAGTTTCTCAAAAATTATGACATGTTTGTCTAAGCTCTATTTGAACTTAACTAACTGTATTCTGGGCTTGAGCCTCAATAATACTTTTATTATCATTTTCAGAATAAGAGCTTCAGAAGTAAAAGCTTGGGCTATGTCATTAGTTAGGTCTTCTAAAGATTTATTGAACTTGAAATTATTTGAATCTTTTTAATAGCTCCATCAGTATAGAAACATGAGCCCTTATGTTTATGTATTTTTCTTTTTAAGAAACTTTTTATTATGAAACTTTTCAAACATAAGTCAAAGTAGAAAGTACAATAAGCTCCCATGTATCCATCACTCAGCTTAAGAAGCCATCAACAGCTTGCCATTTATGGCCGTTTATGTTTTAATAATCGTGATTACTAGACATTAACAGAAAGAGTCATTGTGTGCTGTTTTAGAAACTGCTAGTGAGATTCCTCAGTTCCTAAACGAACATAACTTTTGGTGAATTTTATTTTCAAAAGTAAAATATTAATTGTAATATGTTAATCAGGTACAGCATGTCACATTTAAATTAAGTTTCCATTTCTGCTTTTTGTAGCTATTACTTAAAATACTGGTGAAGTATGAAGTTTTGTTTCCCAAATGTCAGCTGTTCCTTCCTCTACTCCTGGTTCAAAGCCAGCATTGTTAGAAGGGAGACGAGTTGGCAATTAGCCTAAATACCAGTGGAGATTCATTGTCTCTTCTGGACTTATATTCTTAAACACCGCCTTATAGATCTTTAGATAATTACTCCAGCAATCTTGAAAATATTAATTAAGAAAAGAGCTAATAATTACTATGCTTGAAACTGAAAGTGGTGTAATTAGACTTAAACTGTGAGGATTTTATTTGAAATTGATTAAGACTTTCAATGAATTACTTGGCAAAGACAAATTTCCCATTTGTGTTATTAAGTCTTTACTAGGTAACAGAAATATAAACAGGCACAAGTGTCTCTTTACTTATGGATTCTCTCAAGTCATCCTACCTCATTTTAATTATCTATGGGTAAAATGTTTTATTTAAGATAGTGGAATTTAGCACAAATGGTCAAATAATCATGATTAAAAGTGGAAAAATTTGATTATGCTTTTAAAAAGTTGTATTGTTCAGGGATACTGACCTTTCCTTAACTGAAATCTTGGAACATTTTTTACAAAGCCACTTTAACTCGTTCCCACATCCTTGTTTATCCATGTTAAATACTGCTTTGAGTTTCTTTTTTCTTTTTTTTTTGTCCCCCCTTAAAACAAAGAAACTTTCAATTGTGATGAAAAAGGCAAAAGAAACAATAAGTATAAACTGTCTCAAGCTTGATGCTATTCCAGATAGCGTGGTGTTGGCAGGTGAGGTGACACTTTACCATGGTTGATTGCTGTCACTGCTCTTCCTCTTGTAGGTGATGGTATCCCTGTGGGTGATGATGTCCCTGTGGGTGATGGTATCCCTGTAGGTGATGGTATCCCTGTGGGTGATGGTATCCCTGTGGGTGATGATGTCCCTGTGGGTGATGGTATCCCTGTAGGTGATGGTATCCCTGTGGGTGATGGTATCCCTGTGGGTGATGATGTCCCTGTGGGTGATGGTATCCCTGTGGGTGATGATGTCCCTGTGGGTGATGGTATCCCTGTAGGTGATGGTATCCCTGTGGGTGATGGTATCCCTGTGGGTGATGATGTCCCTGTGGGTGATGGTATCCCTGTGGGTGATGGTATCCCTGTGGCAGACACTGCCCTGCCGTGCCTGCAGAGAACTTAACCGCATCACTCAGCCTCTTTTGCCTGAACCTATGAAGTCATCATTATTACTTTGTTTTTATTCCTGCATAATCCAGGCTGAACTTCAGAAGCCTTTCTACTTTTCTCATTGAGACTTATTACTCTAAAACATGGAAATGACTTGAGAGATCTTTTTTGAAATGTATGCTCTCCTGTTCATCCCAAGTGTGCAGCTGAAGCCACAGACTCTCCTTCCAGGCAATAGATCCATCAAATCCAAATCAAACTCAGGTTAATCAAATGACTTATCTTAATGCAAATAAGCTTTGTTTTCGTTTCATAGCTGTTAAAAAAAATCGTACAATGGATTGGCTTCAACAACAGCAATTATTTATGGTTTTGAGGCTAAGTCCAAAAGCAAGGTGTCATCAAGGAGATGCTTTCTCCCCAAAAGACTGTGGCATTCTGGGGCTTGATCAGTGGCTTTTCTGACACATGGCAATGAACTTGACAAGTGCATTACCTTTCTCGTCCAGGTTCTGTGGACCTCAACTTCTGGCTGCTCCCTCTGGCTTCTCTTTCCATCTGACCTTTACTCTGCTTCTAAAGGGCTCTAGTAATCTGAATTAGAGCTCAGCCTGATTCAGTTGGGTCACATCTTAACTGAAGTCATATCTTCAAGACATCCTGTTTGAATTGGCTCTACATCTAGAGAACCAGGGTTTGGACCTGAACGTGCCTTTTATGGGGAACATGATTCAATCCCCAGCAACTCTCTTGATGAAAGAGACAGAGAGGTAATGCCATGGAACAAGGATAGAAATATGCATGGGGAAGAAAGATGGAATTTGGTGAGGATGGAAAAAAATTATGTGAAAGAAAGCAATTATTGAACTAACAGAAGAGTGTTGGAGATTGCTAGTATCACTAAAACAAGTTATTTTAGAAATAATGAATCTCTACACCTTTCAAAACTTGTTAAAGGATGTGGGCTCTGAAATTTGATCTGGGTGTGAATCCCAACACTATCACCTGCTAGTTATGATATTGTAGATTTTGCTTCCATCTATAGCAAAGATTGGCAACCTTTTATTGTAAAGGGTCATATTGTCTCATTTAAACTTTTGAGACAATACTGTCCCTTTGGCAACTGCTCAACTTTGCTGTTGTAGTGTGGAAGCAGCTATAAACAATAGTAAATGAATGAGTATGGCTGCGATCCAATAAAATTTGATTTATGGACACTGAAATTTTATTTTCATATAATCTCTTTGGGTTATGAAATATTCTTCTTTTGAATTTTCCCACCAGTTCAAACTATAAGAAAGCTTTAACTTAAGGGTCAAAGAAACAAAGAGCCAGTGGGCTGTATTTGGTCTGGGAGGCCTTTGCTTCAAAACATGATCTGCAATAGTGTTTCTCAAAGTGTAGTCCGTCTAGTGCCAGCATCACCTGGGAACGTCTTCAAAATGCAAATTCTCAGGCCTTCCCCAGACTTACTGCATCAGAAACTCTGGGAGTGGAGTGCAGGAGTCTGTGCTTTAACCAACCCTGTAGGTGATTCTGCTGCACAGTAAATTTGCTTACTGATCTATAGATAACAACTACTTACCCATTTAGAGTTATCATGAGAATTAATGAGACATTGAGTGGCAGTGCATAGCATGATGTTGCGTTGGCTCAGCAGTGCTAAGCACATATTAACTGTTATAAACAAGGCTGAAGTAAATTGTATTACTTTTGGTCATATTTTTCCTTCTTTTTAATAAGGTGGCTGTGTAAAATAGCTTTTGCAAGAATTCTATAACTAAACTAAAGTGAAGGAAATGAAGGGTGAACAAGTTTAATCTTCTTTGACTAAGTTGATAAAACATGGGAATTAAGAGAATCAATTCCCAACAACGTGACACGCAATGATTTTCTTGGAAAATGCAATGCCTTTAACACTTCCCTTGGCCTGTCAGTAATTAGAAAATGATAGAAATGGAGTTGGTGGTGTCACAAATCTAACAGAATAAGTTCTTTACAAGAAAGCAAAATACAAATATATACTTATTGGATGAAAGCATATGCTACACAGTGTTTCTTGCCTTTATTTCTCTATGAATATGTAGATATAAAAAATATAACCAGGTCACTCCCATCGGACTTATCAAAATCAGCTGCGGACTGTGCGACCCCATCTTTCATTTTTCGGGTTGAGACAGAACTGATTAGATAAATCACAAAGGCAAAAATAATTTTACCTTGCAAAATAATCTATTTGTGCTCTTTGTAAAAGTGATGTCAAGGAAACCTGCTTTCTTATATAAACCTCCAGCATTATTGAGCTGAGCATTTTGAAATTTAAATAATTAAAAGAAAAGGAAAAAAGATGGTATTTTCAGAAAAAGACCCTTTGCATTTCTTTGGGTTTGAGTTTAATACTGAACGTGAAAGTTCCTAAATAATCACAGGTGATAAAAAATATCAGTTGAGAGCCCATTTCTCATGGATATGTACCGAAAAAAAAGAAAGGGAGGTTCTAACTGTCACATTTATGCAGCTAAATTAAACAAAAATTCAAAGTATATTTTTGCTATGATTTATCTGTATAACTATAACTAATGTAGGTTTATCAAAATATTCCATACCAAGCATGCTGGATTTTAATTTGCTTATATCTGTGTGTACTTTACTGCTGAAGCGCTCAAAATTTCTCATATTATAGCTGGCCTCTTAATGGTTTCATCTCAACCAGGAAATTTGCAAATGCAGATGAAATCCTTCTGTAAACTGAAGCTAACTGGAAATTAAGAAAAAAAAATACTTTGACAAGTCCCCCGACTTAGAAGTGTTTTGTCAAAAGTTTTCTAGTGTTTTTGTATTTTAAAAATGACCATATGATAGGATGGCTATGTCTTAGCTACATCCACTCCAGTGTGCAATTCTTGGTATATAAAGGTCGGATATTCTTTCAAATTTTTATTTTTTCATTTTATCCGGTATTTGCAGGAAAAGCAGCAGGGATGATATCACAGCATGCCTCTATACAGCACATTGATGCATTTTTGACTGTTGAGTGTTATTGATAGAGAATGCCTAGATTCCATTTCAGTATTTAGGTAACATTTGAGACTGCAGTATATTTTTTGTTATATTTTACATTTTTTCTTTATTCATTAAGCTATCAATTAGAGTTGCAAAAAGAGCTCCAATAGAAAATTTCTTAAAAATATAGCGTAAGCTTTGCTTGGTTCACAGTGAAGATTAATTAGTAAGCAATAGCTATCAAGTAGCATAATGTTGAGTCTAACCCTTAGTATATACAACTATAATCTAGATGTTTTCTACCTTTGTATCTGCAAGCTATATAATTTCCTATGGTCTTCTTTGACTTTAATATCGCAATTAAATGGTTTGAACTCCACTGTGGGAAACCCAGACTCTTCCCCCACATCTGTGGTTTTTCTGTAGTGCGTATGTCTCTCTTAAGCAGTTGTAGATCTGCGGCCTTCTGTGTGCTGCTGCTCTCTCCCGTCTGAGGCTCGTGTTTATGGCGTGTGCTCCCTGCCTGGACTGGTCTTGCCAGAATGCTACCTCTGGCAAAACAACACAAACAGAGGCTCATGTGAGTGGCAGCATTTTACAACAGGTTTGTGGGTTGCAGAAAGGAATAACATCAGGTAACACTTCAGCTTTAATATCAGATATAGAAATCAATGTTCTAAGTAATTTATAAGCTATTCTCTTCCATAGGGACTTTCTCATGGTTGTGTCTCTTTGCAAACTCCACCCCCTGTCTATGTGCTTGGGAGCCCCCCACCCCGGATATCCTCCTTACAGCTCCTGTTTCTTCTTATTTCCAGACCTATCTCCTCGGCTCATGGCAGAAAAGCCAAATTCTCCTCACCTTTATTATGCAGAGTAATGGTTTACTTTTGCTTTTATCCCACATTGCCCCTATCAGATGAAGACCTGAACTTTCTCAACCAAAGGAAACTACATATACCAAGGAGGGGTTTTTCTTAAAAAGGAAAAAAAAAAAGAACGAGAGAGAGAGAGTCATTCCCCAAGGATGAATTTTTACTACTTTTCTGGAAAGCAGAATCAACTATAGTCAGTTTTTGTTTCCAGTAACAATTGCTTCTGTATCTGACGTTAAACAGTATTTCCTCTCAACTAAGCCACCATGTTCTCTCATAGGCTATTTTTGTCCTCTTTGATATATTCTCCACATTGCAGCCTGATGATCTTTATAAAAAAATAATTACATCATGTGATTCTTTTGGTTCAACCGAGAGGAGCATCTCACTGTTCCCAGAATGAAGTTTCAAATCCGTGACAGGACCTACAGAGCTCTATGCTCCCCCCTAGCCCTCCCCTGCCAGCACTCTCCAGCTTTGACTTGTCTGACTCGCCTTACTGAGTTTTCTCTCACTGTACTGGACTTTCGGCTTCTGGGACAGAGCATGCGCCTTCCCACCATACGCCCTGTGTGCTGTACTCTCTGCCTGGAAGCCTATCACCCCTTCAACTGGTGATTTCTTACTTATCCTTCAGATCTCACCTTAAATTTTTCCTAGCTGTGGGTCAGAGAAAGCTTTTCTCTGACCCACAGCTAAGTTTAGGGCCCCTGATGTGTGTTCTCTGGGCACTCTTGCTTTCTGAGCATGAGACTTTGTACGCGTAGGCATTCAATACATGTTTACTAAATGAATGAATGAATGAACAAATAAATTAACAAATGACTTGAGCTGGGTCAATGGGTTGAATAAGGGTGCTCATAACTCAGAACTTCCCCTTATCTTCACAAAATAGGTAGAGACTGAAGGATTTTTCTCAGACCTAGATTACAAAATAAAAGCACAGATTACTTCATAAACTAAGCAAATCAACCTTAAACATTTCTGTAACAATTTACAAAGGAGACCACAGTTTGTCTAGAGGAAGGAGGAACACTAACTTTTTTTAATGCTTTTATGTTGTTTTATTATGCATTTTCGTTCTTTTAATTGCCCTTGTTGGGGATCCTGAGGCCACAGTTTGATGGCCATTCTCCACTGACATCTCCAGGTGTATTCTCCACTCCTCTCTACTGCTCTGTGCCTGGAGTCTGCATCAGTGGCTTCCTTTACCCTTTGGATCTTCTGAGTTTATCCAACAGAAAGTGAAAACAAGAGGTTTGAGGAAGAGAATAGAGCCAGATTATTTATGCTTTATCTTCCTCCATGCAAGGTTGCCAAAGATTGTGTTGCTCTACTTAAAGTTTATGCAGCTAAGTTTTTCTTTTCTATTCTTTTGGCTACTCATATCTCCTTGCTCCCTCAAACCAGCCAGTATCGATGGTTCCCCTCCATCGACTGACCTGGGGCAAATCCCTGCACTGTTCAATTTGGTCAACTTTTCTTCATCTCTTCTCAATACTTTAGCCCTGGTTAGTCCCCAACACCACCTGTCTGGATTTCAATAGCATACTCCTAAGCCTTTAATATCTTTTCCAAGGACTTGCTTAACTGCTTAACCCTGAATGAAGGTTTGTTTTTATCTTTTTTTTTTTTTTTAATTTGCATATGGGCAGGAGGCACCAGGGATCAAACTCCAGACCTCCAGCACGGCAGGTCAGAGCCCTGCCTGCTGAGCCACGGCAGCCGCCCTGTTTTTATCTTTTGCTACCATCCTCATACCATTACATTCTCTACTCCAACCCCATCCTTGATTTTATCTCAGATCTTCCCAAGAGCCATGTTCTATTTCACTTCTGGCTCTCACACATGCTGTTCCTGTAGTCAAAAAAGAGCAACTCACCCTCAACCCTGCTACATCCTCTCTTTATCTACCTAAACCTTACTTATTCTTTAAATTCTATCTTATATTTCAGTTCTTTGGGAAGCCCTCTCTTACTTCTTATTCTTCCACCCCATTCTGTTTGGGTGTTTGTGGAAGGCAGAATAATGATTCCAAAGCATGTGCACATTTTAATCCCTGTAATCTGAATATGTTATGTTACATGGCAAAGGGAAATTAAAGTTGCACATGGAATTAAATTTGCTAATCAGTTGACCTTGAGATGGAGGAATTATCCTGGATTTTTAGGGTGGCCTGATGTAATCACAGGGAGGTGGGACACTTGGTGTCAGAGTGATGCAGCATGAGAAAGACTTGACCAGCCATTAATGGCTTTGAAGATGGAAAGGGCCAGAAGCCAAGGACCATCCATTTCCTATAGAAGCCAGAAAATGCAAGAAAATGAATTTTCCCCAAGAGCCTCCAGAAGGAATGCAGCCCTGCTGATGCCTTGATTTTTTTTGTCCAGCGATACCCATTTTGGACTTCAGAACACTTGCAGAATAAATTTGTGTTGTTTTAAGCCATCAAGTTTGCGGCAATTTATTAAAGGGGCCCTAGGAAACTGATGGAGCGGTCTTCGCAGGTGCTTCCCCATGCTGCACCTTTCTGCCATGGCTTTAACATTCCTGCATTGTGATTGTCTATTTGTGTGTCTGGAGTTTTCAATAGACTCTAAATTCCACAGGCAGGGATAATGGCTGTTTTATTCACTGTTGTATATCCAGTGCCTGGCAGAGAACAGCTTTTATTAAGCATTGGCTGAATAAACTAATGGCAGAGCCAGAGTTTAAACTCAGGTCTTTTGATATGATGCAGTAGCCCTTTGATCCTGAAGCAGATCTTTTTTTCCCCCCTAGAAATCTGCCTAGTAGTCAAGTGAAATCAGATCTGGCTTGGCCAAATCTAGATATTTCAGAAAAATTTCCCAACTATTATTTCAGCCCACTGCACTATGATATCTTGATTACCATGTTGAAGGAGAGGAACATATCATAAAGGAATTTATAAGATCCCTTTAATTTCTTTAAGCAAGAGGATAGCATATTTCTCATTTACCCTTAAAATCCGTTCCGTGCATGGGTTTCCGTGACACATTGCTCACAGAGGGCCAGAAGCAGCTGGGAGGAGAAAGGAATGGCTGCCTTGGGCTAGATACGGTGCTTCAGATTCCTAGCTGTTCACTGTTTCTCAATCCAGGGCTAACTTAGTCTCATTTGAAGTTTATTTCCTCAGATGAAACAGACACTGTTTTGTCTATTTCAGTCATTTGCACAGCAAAACTGAAGCATCCTAGATTTCCTGGAACAAATGCCATGGAGGAGAGTGTCCTGGAGCTCAGCTTTCCTCTCTGCACAGTGGAAGTTCCTGGTTATCTCCTACATAACAAAATAGAATAAATCATTAAGTTTTAATATGGTAAAAGCCAGATTTCTTATTCTTTCCTTTTTTTATAGTATTTCTCTCTAGTGAACAATTTGGTGGGTGAATATCAAAAGATATTGGAACTCAGTACATTATCCCTCTCTATGCCTTATATATATATATTTTTTCTATGCCTTATATTTTAAAATGGGATGAAAGAAAGGAGAGAAAAGCCTTTTAAGTGATTCTTTTTCATATTTTCCAAATATGCTAACTTTAACAACTAAAATCACTAAGAAATTAAACCTGATTAAGAAACATTAGGAAAGCTGTCAATGCTTTTTTAAAAATCAGGGAAAAAGTTGTAGCATTCATTAAGCCCTCAGGGGAATAAAGATATATTCTACCAAATCATAACAATTGAACTGTATTTCTATTTTTTTTTCCTCAATACTCTTCAAGTACTTAAACTAAATTCCAGAATTCTTCAATAACTTAACACTGGTAGAATGTTAAATGCAATGAAGGATGCTCTAATGGGAGACAGAAAAGGAACACAGCATTTTGGATTTCTGGCTGGTCAACTACCTTTTGTAGTTATAACCTACAATAGAATAACATTTTGATGATATGTAGATGAACTCAAAAATTTATAAACATTTTCTTTAGGACTGAAAAACTGGTTATAATTTTGAGGGTGAAAGTTTTCCTTAAAAAAAAGTCTAAACTATACAAACTTAGTATATTTATAAAGTAGACAGTCAAACAGATTTTGGATCATGGTGAATTTACCCAAAAAGTTCTCTCCTGCATTTCTGTAAAGATTGTGCTGTCAGTGGGTCCAAAATCTTTGTTCTTCTTATTAAATATAAAAACCAAAACGTTGGGCGGTGGGACAGTGGCTCAGTGGCAGAGTTCTCGCCTGCCATGCAGGAGACCCAGGGTTCTATTCCCGCTGCCTACCCATGCAAAAAAAAAAAAAACCCAACAAAACCACAGCATCAGACGGTACTTCAACTCATCACAGGTTCCTCCTGAATTCAATTGGAATGTGGACAGGAACCTAAAATCTGGCTAGAGAGCAAAACTTATAAAGAAAGAAAATTGCATTCCTTAAATTAGCAACTTAATATTAGCAAGATGATTTTGTAAAATGATATGGGAAGCAATCCAGACAAAAGCAGGAATGAAAGTGAGCCAAACCCAAAATTGGTTTCTGTATTGGAAGTGAATAGGCAAATAAATCCTTCTGATAAATGTATTTTGTATTATTATCAAATTTTTTCCCCTCCAATCCAGCCGCTCCATGTCTTTTCAAGAGTACACCAAAGCAAGTCCATATTTCCTAGTCTCTCAAGGACAGAGTTTACTTCCATTGATGTAAACATTACTTTCTTCCTTAGCTGTTCCCTGGCTGAAAATAGGCTTTAGAGCTGATTATGCACAGATTTTCATGCTACGAAGCAGTAGCAGCTTTAGTAGCTGGGTTACAACTTTCCATTTATGCACTAATCACCTTAACACTTTCTTTTCTTTCAGCCATGCCAATAAACCATCTTTTACATCATGTTTCACCATGTTTTGCTGGGTCAAACCAGCTTACCATTCCACATTCCTCTCATTAACATTTCCATGTAACAATTCAGTGTTATCATTATGGAGAAGTAATTTAACTTTCAGTGCTTTATAAAGCCAATAACTTGTATTTGCTTTGATCAAGCTGATATAGAGAAAGTGAACAAAATTAAAGTAAAGAAGATCTGATAAAGCCTTGTAGAAAAGACAAGAATTGCACAGCTTATATTTTAAATGCATCAGAACTTAAATTTATATTTATATATTTTGGAAGTTGGTTTCCTCAGAAAATAGAGGCCTGTTTTTGAAAATGGTAAAAACTTTAAATATAAAATAAACTCATAGATGTGTAGCAAAAATATTTATTACAGCAAAAAAAAAAATCTTACAATAAATCAAATAGTAGTACAATAGTTATCTAGAGAAATAAACTCCTTGAATTACGTAGTTGCAACTTCACTGAGTTTGGTGACACTTTATCTGAGATTTTTGCTGGCCATAGAATATTTTAATTAAAGAAATTTCCAGTTAACCATATCTTACTCCTTTATAGGGCATTTTAAAAATTAGAAAAAGCTTTGTTATAAATTTGTCTAAACCCTGATACATTTTCCCTCATATAATTGGTCATAAGTGAACATTAATTATTTAACAGTAATTTCCATAGTGTTAATGGGAGAAGTAAGATTGTTTTTCTCTCCACCTAAAACCACAGACTGTTAAGTTTTGAGTCTTGCTTTTTTCTCTTTCATCCCCTAATTTCAGAATGACAGTTTGTCTTCATTTGACACCCCTTTCAATGGTTTAGTTATTATTTGATGTTTTGTATTTGTTGTGGGCTGTTTGAATTGTGCTGGAAGAAAAAATTCAGAGTTCAGGGAGAAAACTCACCCTGCGTTAGTACTGCATTTTTTTATTTGAATTTTTTTAGTTTCCTTGGAAACTGCATTTCCAGTTTATGATGGGTTTTGTTGCAAAAATTGTTTTCTAAATTGTTTGGTGGAAATACGTCTATATTATTCCATAGGTGGTGGTGGGGGAGTAGAGAAGCTAGATTCCTAGGTCCAACCTATTTCCCAATAACTACTCAACACTTCAAATGTTGTAACTGAAATAATATTACTTGAGCCACAGAGCTCAAACCTGTTAGAACCCTTGAGCCTTAATCTAGGCTCTGAGTCCTAGTCCCCATATTTTACTTCCTTCTTTTCCAGCTTTTTGAGCTTTAGAGAGGCAGAGTGTGAGCAAAGACCTAGGAGTTGTCAAGGAGTCCATAACTGGGCATGGGTAGCTCCCATGTTGCCAGAGAGAAAGGTCTCCATCCACTGGAGATGTAGTGGGTGGGCAGTGGGCCAGGACTTGGGTGGCAGAGACTCAGTAAAGGGAGTGAACAGTTAGATCTTGCATCTTAATATGTGATGGAATATTTGGTCATTGACTATTCTTTAGTCGAGTCAAAAAGTTTCCAGAAGGCGTCTATAATTTTGACGATCCTTTGGGCTATGTGATTTTCACTATAGTTCATGTGGGAACTTGTATCTGTGTACTGATTTGCTCTAAGTATCACCATTTGAGACACTTGTGCATGCCAAGGAGACCTCAGTGATAGACTGTATATATGGCCTCTTCATTCTAAGAGATGAAAATTCAGTGAGAATCAATAACTAGGAAGAACAGAAAATCAGTTACTCATTTAAACATTAAAAAATTAAGTAATTTTGAAGGGTAAAAAAGGCTTTTTTTTTTTTTTTTTAATTTGTACATGGGCAGGAGGCACCAGGGATCGAACTCCAGACCTCCAGCACGGCAGGCCGGAGCTCCGCCCGCTGAGCCACGGCAGCCGCCCAAAAGGGCATTTTTTAATAAAAATGGGAAGTTTGTTATTATTTTCCAAACTGCAAGATAATCAAATAATTAGACAATTTCTTAAAATCTTGGTTTTAAGTTAGTGCTTGGGATGATGTCACTAATGGTCATTATAGTCTTGATGAAAGCAATTCAGCTTTCTGAAATTTTTATTTTCAGAGTGAATGGTGACAATGAGATATAACTGTCTCTAAAGGATATATAATATAGCAACACAGTTGAAGATTCATGAACAATCATAGGTACTGCCATAGGTAAAAAACAAAAACAAAGTAAAATTATTTCCCTGGCTTTCACTATGCTGTAATAAATTCCAGTACACTTCAGACCTTCACTGAATCTAGTTTTATGATGATATACATAGGAACAAAGGAAGAAAGAAGTAAAGGATGCCTTAAATAGGTGAGTGAGCAAAATAAATGGCATCCAGAAGACCTAGATTTTCTCTCCCAACCCTTATTTTTCAGAAACTTTTCTACTCCTCTTCCTTGTTTCTCTTTCTTACCGTTCACATTAAGTATAAGATTAGTTTGGAGAATAAGGAAATTGAAATATAATTTATAGAATAAAAATCACAAGAATGCTTTAAGGAAGGTAAAAGTAATTGCCTAATTTGGAATTGAGCCAGCAAATAAAAATATCCAACTCCTTTCCCATTTCTATAAAACAGCATTTACAGTAAGACAGTTTTTAGTATGACTAGAGGTTAGAATCATGATGTCATATCTCATGTGAATTGAAGCTATATTTCTGAATATTGAAACAATTTTCAAATACTACAGGGATATATAAGAGTTTTTAGGAGCAGAAGAAAAAGACATCTAGAATAAAGATCAAGCAAAAAAAAGACATTTTCAGGGACCATTAAGGAATTTTAAACCCTATCTTGAAATTTATTAACTGAACCTTTAGGTAATTTGGTTTCCCCAAATTATTAAATAAATATGACATGTCCATATGCTTCCTGATATCTACAACCAAATTGTAAAAACATCAACACCAGCAGATGGTTTTTTGACTGTGACCATCACGTTGACAGTTTTCTAACTGAAAAATTGAGGTGAATGCAAAACCAAATGCACAAAGGTAGCTTATACAAGATGTTATACTAGAGAAGGAGCTACTTAAATAGATGACATTTTAGTATTTTGAATAGATTTCTTAAATAGTGATTAATGGCAGCATGCATTTAGAAGAATATCAGAATATATTTGATTTAAGGAAAACTGTCAAAAACAGTTTATAACAGACTTTAGTGACAAAGGACAACGAATACGGAACAGCTATAAATCCAATGAGTCTATGATGATCTACACAATAAATTGATAGAAAAATAAACTGTGACAGCCTAAAGCATTTTAAAATATAACTTTGAAATACATAATTAGTCTACACACTTGATTTTACTCTATCAAGTATGATATGAATAGTAATTTTAACCACATATCACTTAACACTGGTTTATCAAATCACAAAATATCCCTTTGCAATTTTAAAATCTCTTATGCTTTTGTGTCTGCTTTCTCGCCTAATGCTGTTTTGAAATGTTAGAACAGTTACGTCTATTCGGTAGTAAGTATAAGGTGGAGAAATAACGTATCACAGAAAGTTTTTAATCAGAATGTATATTTGAACCACTCCATAACACATACCTTGAGGTCTTTCTTGATAATAATGTTAAAATTAAATATTGAAATGAGTATACACTGAAGCAAAAAGAAAAAAAGAGATAAGAATCATAAGCAATCAAGTTTCCATAGGATTGTTGTTATTGCTCAAAAGGTCAAATTTTAATCTTCTGAAAGCACTGGCTGAAAAGTATTTTTTGAGCTTCGGAAAAATTTTTAGACCCAATTTAGTATAATTTAATTTTAAATGATAAAAATTTAAACCAATCATTTTTTTTCTTTTTTAACTTTTTACTTTGAAATAATTGTAGACTTAACAGAAGAGTAGAAAAGAGAGCACAGAGAATGCACCTTTCTCTCACTTCCCCTTCTTTAGCTATGGTGCAATTACCAAAACTAAGAAATTAACATCAAGTACAATTAATCATTGGTACAACTTTTAACTCAACTCCAGACTAGACTTTATTCTGATTTCCCCAGTTTTTCCCACTAATATCTTCTTTCTGTCCTAGGTTCCAGTCCTGGGTCCCACACTAAGTCTCTGCTGATCTTAAACCAGTCATTTTTGATAGAAACCTTATTTTTCACAGTAAGTCTATGAATGGCTATGGTTAAGTTGCCATCTTTCTGAACGGAACATGTTTGAACAAGCTACTTTTCATCTTAATTTTCAAATTACAATGATGGAATCTCTTGTAAACCTTAATGCTGTCTGAATTAACTTGCAATCTTTATTGACACATGGAAAACTGGGGAAAGGGGGGGGTCTCTTTTCTTGCCAATAATTGTATTTTCCTGGTTTTGAAAATTCTAGTGTCACTGCTTTGTTCAAATCTGGTCAGGGGAAGTTTGATGAACTTGAATTTATTGCAATTTACTTGTCTTAGGTCTACCACCTCTAGAGTTGTGACAAAGACTCTTCCATTTATACTTTAGCATATTAAAAGGACAGGAAAATCGGTGGGAGACACTTGGTACAAACAAGGTTTAAGAGTATTTATTTGTGCAAGAGAAAATACGCTTTGTGGCTGTGTGCCACTTTTTTTTTTTAAGTTGCCTTGCTTTAGGTTTCAGTTTTCTTAAATGGAAGATACAGTGAATGTGTTCCCTGAATTTCATGATTATATTATGCCAAAGAAAACAGGCAACACATTTTAGTGGATAAGAATAAGAGTATTTTTGTGTGATTTTTTTCTGCAATAGTTTTTCCCCTAATCTTTAAGTCTCTGTTTCTTTTTTCCCCTCACTACATGGATACTTTTCTATTGTGACTTTACCTGTCTCTCTTTCCACCCCCACCTTCCTTTCCTTCTGTCCCTCGTTTTCTTTCAAAGCATTTTTTTCAATCAGCACATGAGGTCCTGAAAGAATATTATTTAGTCTTGGCTTTTTCCTCAACTTTATTCAGCAAAGCTACCCACTTGAACAAAAGCAGTACTGTACCTGCTCCTGGCCGCCAGAAACAATGACGAGCGCCTTGATAAGATTAGATGTAATTTTAAATGCAGCGGGGACAAAGACTCCCTCCCGCTAGCCCCGCTCCTAACCCCCTACTGTAATTCCACCACAGCCAGCAGTTGAAAAATCCCTGACTAGAGCCAGACTGCTTGGTAAGCGCCACCCAACAGACATAGAAACCTGAGCTGCATCAGTTTCAGGCTTGGCAGACATTTTGTGCATAAAAAAAGAAAAGAAAAGAAGAGGGAAAAAAAAGGCCATCTTTGAAACCAGACACAAGCAAACTTTACACATTACCAGTTTTATAGTTTCAGAAAGGACTTAAAGTATTAAAGAAAAAAGACAGAGAGAGAGAAAAATAGGTCCAGGACATGTCTAAAAATGTCTAAAATCGGTTTAGTTTTGGTTTTGAACAGCCACTATCCCTGTATGTCTGAGTGTTTTAAATTACTGAAGTGGGTGTAGATGTTTGTGATTTTTTGATGCAGCTAAGAAACTAGTTGCCCAATGCGCACGTTATTTTCTTTTTTTTTTGCACAAAAATTTACCAGTTAATTCTGTGACAGCATCTATGGAGGGTCAGAGTGTCAGCTTTTACCTTTTATCCTTGGGTTAAGAAACTTGAATTAATAGATGTCTTTTCTTTCATATGTTATGTTTGTTTTGGCAACTAAAGTCTATTGAATCTTCTCTTATTGTACTAGTGGGCAAATAATAATTTAATCTTTGTCATATTCTACTTCTTTAACTATCTCTATCTATCTTCTCTATATATCAACTATCTATCTCCTATTCATAAATACAAAACACTGGATTTTAGATTCTAAGAGGAGAATTTATATGTCTCTTTATTTAATTCTATAGATACAACTCACTTTAAATGCTTTCCTAATTTTATATTGTTTGAATTTTTGTGAATCAAATAATTTCAACTGCATTACATAAACTTTAAAAACTCTTATAATATGGATAAAATCTCCTTAATTTGGCAGTTTTAAAATGCTTTCTTTTGTATCAAATGTTCTTTATAGGGGGCATGACTGCATGCTGAAGAAAAGTCAGATGTTGAAACTGGATAAAGAGTCTTAACTGACTAAATTTGAGAGGCTTACTAATCTCTGAACTTCTGATCCTATAGTAGTAGGTATTTTTGTGTTAATACAAGAGGACAAATCTCCACACTTGCCTAGTTATGGAAATTAGTGGCGTTTTGAACATGGAACCTGCCCATTAACCTGACAAACACACTGTATATGTGTGCTATTATTACCCTTATTTCTTGTCGTAAAACTTCAGAAAGCTCAGAAAATACCTTTAAGATCTTAATCCCTATTACAATTTTTAAATTCTTATGTTGTTTTCCTTCAAGAGAAGAAAAGAATAAACAGAATTTTCACAGGATTTCAGTTAACCAGAATCCACTAAACAATACTGAATGTATTATTATCCTTGAAAGGAGTGAACTATATAGATTTTTAAAATCGCTTTAGTGGGAAAGGGTTCTCTCTTACGTTCTTAATTTGCCACTGGTTAAAACCAAATAACCTGATCTCTTCAGTGCTTTTCTATTTCTCTTTTTTGATACTCCTCTAACTATTCCTGGAAAGATATGGATAGAGCAGCAAACCAAGTTTGGTTTGGGGAAAATGATGAAAGATTATTTTCCTTACAGCAGCTTCTTCCCAGGTGCTCAGTGGTCTCTGGATGTTTCTAGATCTTCAGCAATTTTCTTGGACAGTTCCTCCCTCTGTCCTACTCACCTTTGCTCCCTTTCTCTTCTCTGTCCCTCCCTTCTTCCCTCCTTCACACATTTCCTTTTATTCTTCCCTTTTTCTTTTCTTCCTCTCTCAAACATTTATCTGCTTTCTAAAATGTCCCAAGAACTGACTTAAGTACTGCAGATTTAAAAACAACTGAGTGCAATATGGTAAGCATAACTCTCCAGGAACTCATAGCCTGGTGACCAGAGTAAGGAAAGAAGCAATGCTTCCGACATTTCCCTCCTGCCTTCTGCCCTTGATAGAACTGAAGCCTCCCATTTTTCCATTTCTCTACCCATTTAGGGGCCTGGAAAATAAATTCAAGTTAAAGTAACTGACAATCCTTTGAGGCGTTGCTCCTCTAAGATAATATTTAACTTTTAACTCTTGTCTTCAAAGGTGGAATAATTAAGGATCTTTGTCAACAAAGAGCCCAGGTGAAAGTGAGAGATAGTTTTACAAAGATCCATCAGGGCTGAAACACTGAGAAATTCATGGCAATTTTCTAAATTTATTATTTGTTCATATTGATCACTTTAGATATGTTTTTATCTGGGAAAAAATAAGCCAAATTACTTTTAACATGTTGATAATTACTCATCATAGGACAATGACATTTCAGCATTTATTGAAATATTGTTTTTTGCATTATGAATACAGCCTTCTAAAAATTAGAAATGATATCTAATTTTAGAAAGTCTATTCTTAGAAACTCTCCTGCCTCTTTTTAGTCTATTTCCACTACTACTATTTTAAATCTATAATTAATATGTCCGTTATAGTAACATCACAGAATCAAAACACACACACACACAATTTTATTATATATCTAGCACTCAGAGAAAACAATTGTTAATATTGTTTTTTTGGACTCTTCCCATCCAAATATTTTCATATATTTACACAAGTGAGATCATAGTGTACACAGCAGTTTTTAACTTAATAGTATATCACAAATGCTTTAAATTCATTATAATCATTATACTTAATGTTTAGAAGCATTTTAAATGTTTGAATATCTGCATTGTGTCAACGTAGAATATATTCAAACCACCCCCTTTTGTCTCTCATCCTCCTCTTTCTCCTTCTATTATAATAATCTCTACTGATTACATTCTCTAGGTTCTTTAATGTCCAGTCCAATGTCTTTTTTCATTCTGCCTCTTCCTAACAGAATACCCTTCCCTCCTTTATCAGTCTGGCCAGAAATTGTGTCTACCCTCAAAGACTCAACTGACATGCCCCTTTCTCAATGGAACCTCCAATTGTCTCAAAGTCTGCATTCCTTTCATGCCTTTTGTACACTTTCATTATGGAATTTATCACACTCTGTGTACAGACTGGCATTGGGCTGGGTCAGAGATCAGGTTCTGCTGAGCTGCCAAGCAGCATTAGCAATGCAAACTCTGATGGGTTTATATTACCTGCCCTGG
The DNA here is from genome assembly GCA_004026745.1 of Myrmecophaga tridactyla. Lineage (NCBI taxonomy): Eukaryota > Metazoa > Chordata > Mammalia > Pilosa > Myrmecophagidae > Myrmecophaga > Myrmecophaga tridactyla. The sequence continues at coordinate 21,608 of PVIY010001093.1, forward strand.
GCAGGGAAGTTTCTAGATGGCATAGCGTATTGGGGGAACTCCTCTCTTGTCATGGAAGGTAGCGGATCCTTAAACAGTTGCCTGCCTAGATTCTGTAATTTGCAGAGGCTCAAGGACTGCTTTATGAGAGGACATGAACTTACATCTTAACTGGGGTCCAAGCAAATGCAAATCTGACTGAAGGCCTGTGGGTTCCTGCAAAAACAATCAACTGGAAGAATAGATTGTTCTCCAAGAGAAAATCACCTTTTAGTGGAGGGACCCTCACTGAATATAGGGTGGGAATGCTAGAGGCAGCAATGGCTGCTGGTGTACCACGAGGCTGTGCCTGGCTATCCCAGCTAAGTCCTGGGAAGGAGACTGTTGTGTAAATATAAAGACTTGTGCCACAAGGGACCCAAAGCCTGTGCTGTGGGAAACCACCCTGAAAGAATAAGTCAAGTCCAAAGAAGAACACAGCCCCGACACAGTCTGAACCATGTTAGGCACCCCGTGCAGGTCAGTCTGGCCAGCAGGACTGTGGAGAGTAGCCCTGCAAGAGACATGTTGACCACAGAGTGATGAGTTGATTGAGCAGAAGGACAAGGTAAATGCAAAAACTTTGAGCAGAGGGAGCCTCGTTGAAAAGTCCCTCCCCTCTATCCTCACCCTGGTCTACCAAGGACTCCTCAGAGATCCCAAGCAAAGATTGCACTTCTAGTCAAAATAACAGGATCAGGGTATAGTTCTCAGTGCAATACATAGGTAAACATAGGGACTGCATGTTCTTTTTTTTTTTTTTTTAACCTCTGCACATTGTCTGGTACTTAGTATGATGTTTTATATAGACTTAGTAAATCCACTTATTTATGAAACTCATGGATATTGCTGAGGCCTAATATATACTTGGTGTTGTTTAGGTACTGGGGAAAAATTGTTTAGCAGCTAACAGGCATGGTTCTTGTTGCCATAAAGCTAACGGTTTATCGAACTGAAATTATTTATGCAGTCTATTTTGTAATAGGTTAAGATCTTTCACTTTATTTCTATAATTATGCTCTCAAAAATGTGGAGAAACAAGCAGTTCTAAATCATAAATAACCTAACAGGTTAAATCTTCCTTTATGGGTTTTGGTGTACAAATTGATACTTTGGAAGGTACGTTAATATTTCCAAGTCCAATTGCATTGCAACCCTAAATTTTTCATTAATATGTGGGAAATGGCCCATAGGTTGACATGCATGTGATATAATTTATTTGAGACTGTAATCCTCTTTATTCTGACCTGACAATGACACATGGAATGAACCTGGATAAGTATTTTGAGATGAATTCACTCATAAATGTTATTAATTTCTAAATGTATTCAAGATATTATGCTTAGTCTTGGGCAAGAATAAAGGTGAATAAATGATAGTTTCCACAGTCAATATAGTATAAAACCTAGTAGATTTGGCTAAAGACACAGTCTTTCAAAATTGATGAGCTGCAGTGTGCAACTTTGCCCACACTGTTGCCAGATAAGAGTGGCAATCCACGTCCCTCAGCCTGGTGAGAACGAGCGGGGGACGGTATATGCTGCACGGGTCAGGGGACAGCTGTCCCAGCAGCATGGAACAGATGCGATGCCTTCAGACTCTCATGGGTGCATAAGCAATGTATCTTCAGGTATGTCTATTCCGTTTCTCATTGGATTCCTGCTCATTTTTAAATCCTAAAATAAATGAATTTTCTATAAGAATAACTAGAAAATGACCAGGGCAGGAAATGCTCTGAATAAAATCCATCCTGCTTCAAAATCTATTTTCTGTCCTGAAGCTGAGTCACAAAAGTAACTGATGTTTATGTTTAATGTTTCATAAAGAACAGTCATGTTTAATTTTTATTGCAACTCCATGAGCTAGCTTTTATCATTATTATCTCCATTTTATAGGTGATAAAATTCGGCCAGGAGCATTAAACTGGCCAGACAAAACTAGTCCAATTTGATTAAGATATGGCAAGAATTCAGTCTGCAAACAGAAAATGCATATAAACCACCACAACAAAATCTTTTATTTTTCTCCTACTTTGGGCAAAACACCATACTTCTAGGTGATTTTGAAAAATTCTCATTTTATACAAGGTACCACCTCTGTTCAGAGTACCTTCCATTTGAATGAGGGAAAGGAAAGCATGTATGTAAAAGACATAAATCACCCTATTAAAAATATAAGATAGCATGATGCAAGTTATAGGCATAAATTCTAATTCTATGCAGTAATAGTATAGTTAAGTGATAATACTAGACTTAAAACTGGAATACTGCTTTCTAAGTGGGCAGGAGAGGTGTTGAGTCATTAGCAGTTCATCATAAAATATAATGGCAGAGAAACCAGGAAAAGGCAAGGTGATGACTCTGAGCAGAGGAATTTCCTCCCTATCTTCCAATTTCATCACTGGCAAAATGGAAAAGGAAATAGAATGCTGCTAATGTTTTTACTGAATAGATGATGACCTTTTCCGTATGAGAAATGCATATAAAGTATTTATGAATAAGTGAAAGTGATTATTTAAACACATAGGGAATTAAGACAGAACCTTTTTCAGTCTGAAGTTTCCCAGGCAGGATTGGAAAATGGATCCCTGCTCCACCCCTTCTCTTGTCTCTCAGCGGGTACTTGGTGTACAAGTTCCCTTCAAGGAAAGCCCTGGAGAAGAAGAATGCAATACCTTGCTCCACGTAATGCAAGGTGATACTTTTTAAAGCGTAGGTTTTATTTTACAACTGACTTATAGCATATATTCCTATAAGCATAACACTGATCTCCACCAAGAGTTTCTGAGATACGTACTAATTAGGCACTGAAGTTGTTGAAGAGAAAAGATTAATAACAGAAAAAAGTTGCCTACATGCCCCAGGGCAGCTACTACTTACATGGACGGTGATGAGTTACACAGTCCAAATACCTCTTAGCTTGCTCCTCCTGAAGAAATAATGGAAGTCAGTATTGCCAAAAATAAATTTTTCCACTTATTTCTTTCAATTGAAAGATATTTTTATGAAGTTTTTAAACAAGAAATCTTTATGAAATTTTTAAACAAGAAAACATGCTTAAATCTAGACGGTTGAGGTGTGATCCTTTTCTTGTGTTTATTTTTGTAGCCAACACTTATACTGACTGATACTGCTTAAATTTTTTATTCATTCTTTCATTCTTCAAGTATTTTGTCTAGATTCTAGTTGATAAGCACCCCCCCCAACCCTGGGCAAGCATTTGTACCAATAAATTACTCATTTTCCCAAGCCAGCATTCAAAATAATACTTGATTAAGTCCCACCAACAACCTGAATTATAACTATAGAAATAAAAAATTTTGAGTACTGGCTCAGAATTTTTTAAGTTTTATGAAATTTGGTGTTCTTAATGAATATTGCTTTTTTGATTAACATTATATATGACTACTATTTTGTTTTTAAAAGTGTTAATGGAGTTAAGGGCGTTTCAGGTTGATCTCCTTACAAAGTTAGTATATACATAACTTTACACAGCTCTCTTAATTTTTTTGTCTTAGTTTTCTTCATGTGTCCAATGATGATAAAAGTCCTTCCTTAAATCACGAGGTTTGAAAGATACTATGAGTTTTGCAATGTGGTATTATATTGCAAAACACATAGACTGGGATGTCAGGGAGAATATAGTTGAAATTCTGGCTTTACTTAGTAACAAGGTGATTGTGGGAGCTATTTATCTTGACTGAGCCCCACTATCCTCATCTGAAAAATGGATAGTGATTTCTAGGTAGTTGGGTATTTATACTAGTTAAATAAAGTTCCATGTTGCTCATAATAAATACTGACTGCTTACACATTAGGCAGTTTTATGTGGTTGATCAATACATGGGCAGAGTAGATATTTAATCAACATGTGATTTAAATTGTTTTAAATCGTATAATGATTATGGTAGACTGAAGGAATGTGTGCTCCTTGAGATGCCTGAAATATATTTAAAGTAGTTAAAACTAGGAAAGCAGCAGTATTTCCTTTTTATTTCTCTGAAAAGGAAGGATTTTAGGGTAGATTTATCCAGGCATTAGTTACATTCCTAAAAGTTTTTAGAAATCAGATAGTTCGCTGACAAGAATATATGGAATAATTGCAATATTTGCTTGGGGATGATGAAGCAATTTCTTTGCTTCCATACTGATTTCTTCATAGAACACATTTTTAGTCTCTACACCTTTTTTAGACTAAGGGTCTTTATGTAGTTACCTTTTATTCAAATAAAATTATAAGCTGATCTAAAATTACTACCAGCTTCATTGCTTTATGATATGTAGCTTGTTTGGCTCAGACACTATTTGCTAGCTTCAAGAAATTTTACTATATTTAAATTTCAGCAAAAATTACAAGTGTTTGCCCTGTTTTCTCATTAACTTTCTGAGGAGACATGGTAAAGTTTTCTTTCTGACAATAATATCTAACATGTAACTGTTATAATAGTGGTAGAATTACTAAATATCTTCATTATTTTTGTAGATTTTTTGGGCCATTTTTGTTCTATAAACCTAATTTAAAACCTAGTGTCAGAAAGAATAACCCATATTAGCTACTGTAATTACACTTTAGAAATGTGGAAAAAAAAGTCATGTAATTTCATGGACATTAGAATAAACCACTTTGGGGATCATAGTTACTCTTGCCTATTTGGAATTTATTTAATCTTTGTAGAAACTGTCTGAAGAAAGCCTGAGTGTTAGGTTTTATGAGGTATATAAAACAAGCATTCAATGCAGTTCTGAAAAATGTTTTTGAGAAAAATATTCAGCTATGAAAGCTAGTTCTATTGCATGAACATATTCACAATAATTTTCATTATTGTGGGTGAAGTTTATAAAATAATATGGGGCGGTGCAGCAGTGGCTCAGTGGTATAATTCCTGCCTGCCATGCTGGAGACCTGGGTTGGATTCCTGGTGCCTGCCCATGAAAAAAAAAATGATTATGGAAACTAATCCTTCAAGAAATGCATTTTGTACATTTGTTCAGTATATGCATGTTATAATAAGATGGTATGAGGTAGTAGAGGTATCAGAGATAAGCTTGGTTAGGGTGTTCATTGGAGACATTTGAAAAATTATAACATTTGTTGAAGAATTTTGATCAAACAAACAGGGTTAAAAATGAAAGGACTTGAATTGTTAACAACGAATGTGGTGCCAGATCTATTCATCCAATGGCTTAGAGTTGTGTCAAGGAGTCAGTGATTCAAATAAACACGGGCAGAATTGCCATTTTTGGTCATCGCTCTTTCTGCAAAACTGTTATAAGACAATATTTTGCTGATGCTCTTCTGTCATAGTGTCCTACAGTAAAGCTTTTTGTAAGGAGTAATTATGTGTCACTGGAGACAGACCCAGGATGAAGATCCTTCTGACTCAAAAGAGGCAATTTGTGAATACACGGTAGTCCACATTTGTAATTAAGAGAGAATTATCATCTTGATTGTCATATTCAGGATCGAGATCTGCTTCTCATACATTCACAGAGGAAAGACCTTGTAGGTTAAAGTGAGTGTGTGCGAGGCTAGTCATGGTGAGGGATTGTTCTTTCCATTTCTGGTGAAGCAGAAAGAGGGTTTGCTTCCAACTCTGACTCAAAAGGACATATTATTAAAAAAAAAAAAAAGACGGAAGAAATGCCCCAGAATTGAAGAAGGAGTTAGGTTGCTTTATTTTTTCTTTTCATTTGTCATATTTTTTAGGCCGATGTTAAAATTTGGGCAGATTCTCTGGAGAACAGTGACTTCCATGTAGTAAACACTTAGAAATATTTTTTCAGATGAATGCTGAGTGAGAGTGGATAATTTAAAGTACATTCAGGATTGTGCATTATTTTTACTCCATTAAATGTTAATTTTCAGGATCCCCAGCCATCCTTTCCACAGAGAATTGCTAATGTACTCATAAATTTGACCATAGAATATTGACACTTGCAAATAGAGAAGGTTTCTGTGATAAATTACAATTCCATTTGAGAACCAGTACGGATAGAGCCCAATCACTGTTTTTATTTTGTTTGAACAGTGTTTTAATGAAAATGCCATAAAAATGAGTAACAGAAAAAGTGACCGATGCTTGCTTACTTTCTTAGTAGTTTTATTTGATATAATATTTTAATTCATTAATGAAACAATGTGAAATATTGACATTTTATTTCTAACAGTTAATAGAATACCTTTTAAATAAAATTATTAGAACAAATTTTATTTCTTTTGAAAAATATATCCTTATAAAATACTACTAGTCCCTATACATTAAATTAAAAACTGAGGTTCGTTTTTATTAAAAAATGCAAGATGTTTATATATCAAAATTTATGGGAGTGAATAGGTCATTTAAATGTTTATCATTCATGGTGAAGTTCTGAAGATAAAGTCTCTTTAAATCTAAGTTAGGCATTAAAACTATTTTGATACATGAAGTGATTCGTGCTTTCACTTCAATTTTTTAGAAAGGAAAGAAATATCAAGGAGTAAAAGCATTTTGATATATAAGGAAAATGGAGAAAATAAATGAACAACTATAAAAATCTACACAGATACGCATGTTCTGTGCACACATACGCATGTTCTTTTTGACAAATTAGTCCTCCATTTTTTACCTGAATCATAAATTTTAACTGCTGGAGACTATTTCACTGTTCCACTAAGTCGACAGATTGTGACATAAATACTTGGCTGTTAGTTATGAAATTAAAGCCACTTTCTCTTTATAGAATTGCCACTAAATATCTTGTAAGTGAGAATAACTTCAAAGTACAAATTAAACATTTCAAATGAAAATGGTTGATTCCAGAGGAGCAAAAATTAGTAGTGTAAATTAAGACAACTAAGTTAGTACACCTTTTCAGTTTAAGGAATTGCATATTTTCTACGGAGGCAACAGGCTTATTCTGCATATATATGACCTCAGACCTACCTGATAAACTGCTCTTGTGCCTAAGTGATGCCCACGCTGCAGCAGTTTTACCAGTTAAAGTGGCCAGAGAAATTAACAGTGCTGATGGTACTATGTTACACATTTAGAAATGACACCTTTGTCCTTTGGTATCAGTTCCCAACAAGGTTATCATTGAAATGTCTTCCAGTCGAAAGAATTGTATTTCTTGGGGAGGCTAAAGTAGCTGACAACACAGCATGAGTTGACAAGCAGCCGTGTTTCCTTTTTCTTTTTTTTTTATCCTTTTCTTTTTTGGCGTTCTCTTAAAAGATTTAGTTATCTGTCATCAGGCACAAGTTTAGACTCTCTTGAGCCAAAGTAGCTTGGAATGTGTTGGTGAAGGGGACACTCCAGAGAAGACAATATGCTTGTCTACAGGGTGAGCGTGAAAAAAGAATGCTAAGAGATTGTAGCAATATTGCTTTGGCTGGTGTAAGCAATGGTGAGGAGAGTGGATTTACTGGAAATGAACCCTGGTGCTGAAAGGGTGCACTTCAACCTTTCAGTTTGTACACAAGCCTCAGAGCAAGAGTATTATCTGGCAACTGGCCTTCTTATGCCTAATTTTCAGCCCACAAGTAGGAGTGAGGCTGTTGAGGATATCCTCACCCTCAGAGTTATTCACTTTGCATAATGACTCTACTTAGCACGTTAGGAGGGAGTGCTGATGTCAAAGTGCCGATATGCTCCGTAGTCATTACTGGTGTACTCTTCAATTAAGCAGTTCAGATAGGAGTTCTTTTAAGATAAACTGAAAGTCGTTACCGTCGTGGTTATGTGGGTATGAAATTTTCCAAACTCATATAACACTTAAAAGAGGTGAATTTTATTTTAAGTAAACTGTACCTAAATAAAGTAGATTGAGAAAAAAGTTTAGGCATCTGAAAGTGTGAGGAACTTTCAGGTAAAATAAGAGAGCTGCTGTCATCAGGGGCATATGAATTTCTGCTGTTGTTAACAGATGACCATTTCTAAGCAAAGAATGCATTAATTGTTTATAATTATAAACATTCGTAATTATAAACCAATTCAGAGTTGATTTATTTTATAATGAATTATATGAAAGAACAGGCCTCTCCTTTCACCATTATATTCCCAGAGATTTGCCTGGGGTCTGGCACATAGTAGGTGTTCAATAAATATTAGTGGAGTAATTGATGTCTGATAACGATAATCATTAGAATTTTCAATGTCAGTATACAGCACAGATTTAAAATATATTTTAAAAACATGTAAAACAAAGGGGAGATATGATTAAGTACTCATTTAATTATTTCAAAGCTGGAAAATTACTTTTGAACTGCTTTACTAAATATTCTCCAATGCTGTCAAACTTTACTCACTATTTAGCCAGGTCTCCATGTTAGTGAAGTGACGTACTTCAGCATCTGAAGTAACACTCCAAGCTCAGTATTTGTGCTTGATTCTGAGTTGTCCTTATAGGAGAATCAAATGATTTCTTCTCCATTTGATTTGGAGCACATGATGCTTTCTATAACCTGACACATGACCATGTGTTTAATGGGGGGCACAGATGGAAAAGTAAGACCGGAATTTGGAATCCTTGCACTGTGTTTATTCAAGAAGGCAGAGGTGAGGGTGATAGGGAGAGTATAAGAGAGGTTCAATCCCTTATATATAGACACAGTGCTCTGCATTGTAAAGTTCTGGGTGTTTTCGTAAGAAGGAAGAATTATTTCATGATAGTTATTTCCTAAGAAGGCTTTGTTGATTTGCTTGCTTCCACAAAACACTTATTTTTAGTCATTTAATACATGGAATCTAAAGAGACAAAAAAATATATGGTGAAAGGAAATAGGCGATTCTTCTCTTTGGTTGGGGAAAGATGGTGGATGGTGATGATAATGTTTGGAGAAAATAAAATATTCAGGGGAAAGTGTATTGCTGGGGACTTTTTTATTTGCATTGAAGCTTGAATCAACAGTTGAGGTGGTTGGCTTCTCATTGAGTATCTGACAATTCAGAATACAAGCCTGGAAAATAGAGAAACGGAGGGAAGGGGAGAGAAGCCTTTTCCCTTCTGCACCCAGAAGTCTGTGTTTAACTCTCACCTTTGTGTAAGGGAGGAAATTGAAACCATCATTTTGAAGTGACATGTTGAAATCCTGCATCAGCAGCATTCAATATTTAAAATAATTAGCTGAAAAAAATTTTAAAATATTTATAAGTTAAGTTTTTTTTCCCTACAATGTTTCCAAGCTGGTGTTAGTTCTTGGGCAGGTCACGGTGGCTCAGTGACAGAGTTCTCTCGCCTGTCATGCCAGAGACGCGGGTTCTATTCCCGGTGCCTGCCCATGTGAAAAAAAAGAAAAAAAGAAAAAAATATTAATCTTGTGTTCTTATTAAAAAAAAACCCTCTTATTTGGGTAAGTAAAATAACTATTTAATTTGTATGTGAAAGACTTGCAGATGAGAAAGAGAGAAACATTTCGGTCATCATTCATAAGCTGAACCATATGAAATTGTCATTTTTCAGGTCAAAGGTGATTGAAGGGCAACAATTTCAGAAGACTCACCTAATTCTCACAGCAACCAAATGAGTTAGTACTATTACTATTCTCCTTTTTAGGCAAGGGAACTGAGGCACAGAGAGGATAATCTGCCTAAGGTTGTAAAACTGGTATGTGGTAAAGATGAGATCGAAACACAAGCAGTGTTCCTCCAGAGTTCATGTTCAACTTCAACCGCTATATGCTTGCACTGTACTAAACTCATATCTCACGTAATCTGCTCAACAATCTTAGTAAGTAAATACTTTCACATTCCCATTTTGCAGATAATAAAAGTGAGGCATAGAAAAGTAACTTGCCCACAGCTATTCCCATAAGGAGAAAAAGTCAAGATTCAAACAACTCAGACTCCAGAGTGTTAAAGCTTAACCTCAACATTGTGCTTGAAGAAAGAAAATAGAGTTTGTATACCTCTGGATCTCTATTAATGTTTCTACATGATTGTTCTACAATTTCCCTTATTCCATTTTCCTGTCTAATTTTCAACTGTGCCATTATCCGAAACTATTCCACATCTGAATCTTATATTTTGAATTTCTTCCTTAACACTACATTCTTGCCAATCATTCTCTCTCTCCATGTCTACTGAAACATTGCCTTTGAACTTACACTTAAATCAATTCCTGAATCTCATTTTATTTCACCAGTCTATGAATCCTTTTCTTGATTCACTTACTAAATAAATAATAATGGATGCTAAGGTTAGTTAGCTCATCTTTACCCTCCTAATTAATTTAATTTTTTTTTTTGTATGGCCATGCACCAGAAATCGAACCCGGGTCTCCAACATGGAAGGCGAGAACTCTGCCTGTTGAGCCACCATGGTCTGCCCTAATTTAGATTTTCTAATCCGTTAACACATATGTTTTAGTTTGCCATCTCAACCAAACTATCATTCTTTTTTCTAATTCTGTTCTCAGATAATTAAATTTTTGAAGAAAATTATATACCTACATGGATTGATCATCAGAATAAATGTATGATTTCCAATCTCAGTTGGACCTTTGGCAATGCACAGTAATTTTTAAAAACTCATTTATCACATTTAAATTCAACTCTCCAAATACCTGCAGAAGTTGTTTTAAATTATTTCTTCTGTTCTCAAATTGTCAATCCTTTTCCTATTCGTTTTTTCTAATTAATAATTCAATGAAAATTAAAACTATGTATCTCTTCAGTCTTACCACTTGTATATCTCTCTTCCAAACCTGATAGCACTTCATCTTACTCAAACAAAACGTTGCTCCCATCTCTCTATTCCTCCAGTGTTAACTCACTGCTTGTTTGCTTCATCCTTTCCTGGGACTTTGAGCACCAGTTTACCTTTTCTCTTTTGAATAATCCACCTCCTACTCATTCTTGGTTGAATCTCAAGACCTCAGCCACACCATTTTAAAATTAAACAAAACAAAGCAAACAAACAAAAAAAACTTAGCCCATAGCCACAAATTGACCCCCAATATATTCCTAAACCACTTTTTTGTCTTAACCCTCCCCATAAAATGTTTCCTAATCTTAAAATGTTCCCAACTCTTATCTCATGCTCTATTTGCCATCTTCAGTTTCAACTTGCCCCTTATCCCACAAGTTCAGCATTGCCTCTACTTCAATCTGTGTTGCCTTTTGCCGAATACCAGACACAGTTCAACATGAACTCCCTACTGAAGGATATTCCAGCCCCATGACTGGTAGGCAGATTATTCTTCTTCCACTATCTTCCACCCAAACTCTTTTTAGCTCTCAAACCCATTCCACGAGTGGTCTATATATGTTGCCTACTCTTACACTGTCTTTGCTGTTTAATCTCTTACAATCTGGCTTTTTTCTCAGCACTCTACTGAAACAACTACTGTTGGCATAATTGTTGACCTGCCAGATGAGGCTCCAAGTCAAATTTCTTCAATTTCTTCATTTCGTTTCCCAGTAAGGTGAAATCACCCTTCTCCAACATTTCTCTTTTCTGAGTTTGTTGATGATTAAGTCCATAAATATTTTCTGTATGCTTTACATTCCAGGCAATAGATTAGGCACCACTAAGGGGAGAAAAATGAACCAAACACACTTTGTCCTGAAGAAACTGATGTTCTGATAAGACAGAGATTAAAAAAATCAATTTTTACAGTAGAATGTACTAAATGTTATAACAGAGCATCAGCAAAGCTGAAGGGGCATATATTAGCGCAAAGAGTCTAAAAGGAAATTTTCTCAGTTTAGGAAGGTTTTTTTTAATAGTTCTTTATTCACCAATTTATCTATTTTTCCCTGTTCCTTAAATGTCAGCATTCTCCAGAATTGCATTTTCACCTCTCTTCTTTTCTAACACTACTACATGTTCCACTTTGAGATCTCATTTATATACCCATGTTTTACCTTAATCCCTATAGCTGATAAGGTCCAGTTCAATTTAGTCCAGTTTTATCTGCCAAGGTCAGGACTAATTGTTATGTCCTGAAATTTCTTCAGTGTGTAAAAAAATATACCCAACTAATCTATAAAATTTGATTTTCCTCCTGAGTTGCTATTCTTGGCTAATAGTGTTATTTATTCAGTTCCCAAATTAGTGACTTCACATTAATCTGGAATGCCACACCCCAATAAATTACTTAAAAACTGATACTTCATTCATTTTTTAGTGAATTCTGCCTATGAAGGCCTAATGATGTCTCTAAGTGAATAAATGAAGATGAAGAAATGGTTTAGGAAATATTAACATATTAGGAATCATAGGTGATGTTCAGGTTTGAATCTTGATAATGAGGAGACTGGGCCAACCATCAATACCAAGAGAAGGAGGAAGAAAACATAAACCCATTGTTTGCTTTAAAAAAAAAAATCAGAGATCATGTCTGCATAGAGTGGTGCTTCCTCCTCAGTGTTGTATTGAACAACTAAGAAAAGTGACTTTTGATAAAAATAAAAAAAAAGGAGGTGATCAACATCGAAAGGAATTAGTGCTCAGCCTGCATGAGTTGATAAGAACACCAATTAATTGAGCTATTTGATGAAGTGACCTTGTAGAGCCAAACTGCAATAGAATTATACGGGTGGGAGCTAGGTGGGAGGTGATTGAGGGGAAAGTAGATGGGGAAAGAGGCAGTGAACACAAAGCACACTTCAAGGAACTTGGCTGAAAATAGAAGAAGAAAAACAGTAACTCAAAAAATAGCAAAGTCAAAATAATTGTACTTTATTTTAACTTCCTTTTGCTTCCTTTTTTCTTTCTTTATTTTACAAGTGGGGGAGGGCCTACTATGACCTTTGGAAGAGAAAAAGTAGGTAGAGTAGAAGAGAAGGATGAAAAGAGATAAAAAATGCCCTTCAGCTGAACGTAACCAGTTGGTGTTCAGTAAGTCTATTCATAGCACTAAGCTACAAGTAGTTCTTTCTTGAGGGCATATATTACTACATTGGTGGCCTGAGTCCAGGATTCTAATGTGATTTTTTCTCCTTAAACTGGAAAAAAATGTTCAAGCATGTAGAGATCTAATCCCACCTCTGACCCTTACATACCGTACTTTGTGGTTTTAAGGAAAACATACCGAGACAATGAATGGAAACATGGGGCTCAAATTCTGATGCTGTTTCTTCATACAGTGAACATACCTTGCAATCTTTATTATTTTAGTTTTTTTTTTGACTATCAGATTAATTGGGGAACTTAAAGTTAGTATGCATCCAGGGGCATCCCATAGGGATTTTAACAAATGTAGTAAAATAGAATAATTGAAATTTTCTCTAGAAATGGAAGGAATTTCGTTTGCATTTTATTGCAAATGACCTTTGTGAATATTAATTCACTGATGCTAATGTTACTAAATTTCCCATGTAAAATCTCCTCACCAAATGGAGAATTGATTGGTGCTACTATCTCTTATGGACTAGCAGCACTCTTGTACTTATGTGTTTTCTCCAGGTTAGGACAAATTTACAAACTGCAAAATATGTTAGTATATACTTTTCAGTGATTTAACAAATTCATTCCAGAAGGTACATTTATTTTTAATAATACTGTTCTCTCTCTCTCTCTTTTTTCCTTTTTTCCTTTTGCATGGGCAGGCACCAGAAATTGAACCCGGGTTTCCGGCATGGCAGGCGAGAAGTCTGCCACTGAGCTACCATTGCACTGCCCTTAAAATATTTTTTTATAAAGGTTAGTTCTTTAATGATTCAACTGATTCCTAGATGTGCAAGAAATTCTAATTCCAGCATCTTCAAACTTTGAAAATATCTATGACTAAATTAAGCTGTTTCCCATAAAAAATTAATGTAATGATATCATATGATGAAATAATTGTTTACTTAATACATATACTTTTACATTTTCAAAATAGATTATAGAGAAATCACAAATATTTACATTACCTAGAAATATATGCATTTCTGACCCAGAAAAATGCATAGAACAGTAAAAATATTCAATTTTATGGAAAAAGCAATTATTTCTTGTTACTGCCATCATTTATAAAAAAAATAATAGAAGTTGACAACATGTGCCATTTATGTGTCAGACTGCTTAGCAAACTCTTTTGAAATGTGGAATTATTTGTCAGATAACACATTTCTAGTTTGCTCTTCACCTTCAAATGGATCTGTCTACTTTGGGTCATTCCTTTGACCTCTCTGTTAGTACACCTTAGCACAATTCAGCACCATGAATTTTGCACTCCTCTTTTATACCTTTTTCTTAAAAATGCTCAACAAATCTGATTTTTAAAATATCTTCTGTAGTTTTCACTGCAGAAGCACATCAAAAATGAGACAGAGGATGGCACAAATGATAGGGTTCAAGTCTCCAACTTGAACATTTGGGGACTTACCTCAATAACTGTCTAATTCTTTTAAGTTCAACATGTACTTATTTCTTATTTAAATTAAAATATATAATATAATATCTAAAGTAAACAAAGTTGACTTACTGAAGGTATGTTCCCAAGAATTTTAGATAGTTTAGAAACTCACTGTTTGTTATTTTTGTTTTTATTTTTGAAACTCACTGTTTTATGTTTGTGTTTTGGCAAACTAAACGAGCAAACAAAACCAAATCCAAAACCAAAATCCAGGAACTTTTTCACTAATCTCAATATTCTCACTTGCTGTATTTTCATTATCTTGAGGACTATTATGACTGGGCAGTTTTTTTTTTTTTTTTTAGTAGAAGAAAAATCCATGAACTTACATAAGAATAATTGCTTCAGATGTCTCTGTCTCTCTCTCTCTCTATCTTACTTTCTCTTTGATGTTTTGTTAGTGAGTTCAATGTATAGTTCAGTGACACCTGTGATTTTGGGGCTTTTAATAGTTTAGTTCATTTTCATTATTGGAGTCATTATGCCTATATTTTGGTTGCAGCTTTTGATTAAGTGTAAAATTAATGTATCATTGGTTTTAAAATTCTATGCTGGGTGATATAAGAGGTAAATCAAAGAGAAAAAAATATATTTTTCAACCACATATCTTTGGCATCACTCTTTATTTAGAGAACTGTGTCCCTGATATTCTTATTGGATATTTAAATCATTAGTTCCTTTATTTTCTTTTTTTGTTTTTTGTAGAAAGGACAATCTATTTGGGAAATACTATCTCTTAATATATTTATAACAATGGTCATGCCATTGTTTTCTTGTTTTTCTGTGTGTGTGATCAGATGAAAATCAAATTATACTCATACGAGTTCAAACCCAAATTCAACCATTGTTTCCAAGACACAAACATTCATATACAAAGGAAAATAATTTTTCCTTGAGTTATAATTCACTATCTTATAATATGTGTAATAATAATAGTGTTCTAAAACATTTTTAGACTAGTCCAGATATTTCAACGAAAAGAAAAAAATTCATCCATTATGTTAGAATATTATATTAATCAAGTTATCAAATTCAAATTTTAGTTCTTTTTACAACTGCATCTAATTTTGCATTATTTTATTTTGGTTTATTGTAGAATATACGTCTTTTTTTGTTTAAAGTCTTTTATGTTTGTAGAAGGTAGAAAATGCTTTTAAGTTAGCAATGATTAAAAGACAGATTCCTTTTTGCTTTGCCATATCTCTATGAACTGGCAATTAAAGGGTTATTTAATTGGAGAAGTTCAGAGTAGGATCCGCATTTCCCAATGGCACATATCTCTAGCAGTAAGTGTGGAAGCCAACTCGGAAGAAACACGTTTGAAGTGGCAGAACTAATCATGCAGAAGCAATTTGTGATTTTCTCTCTTAGCCTAGATAAAGCAGAGCATTATGACATTGGCTGCGCTAAGCAAGGTCAATTTACTGTGAAAAGCCAGCTATAGACTCCAACTTCAAATAGACTTTTATCCTGCATAGCTAAAAACAGGATTTACTCTATCGCTTACACTACAGAATGGGCAAAATGAAGTGGACAATTCAATTAGGATTCACCCATATTTGTCAATACTGTTTCAGATAATCTGCTTATAACTGGATCAGAAGACTTCCCCCACCCCTGGAAATGAAGTTTAAATTGTTAATTGATTATGCTTTGAGGAAGGAAGTTTATTCTTTTAGTGTTCGATATTTAATCAGTAGGAATTTATCAATTAACTGTGAAATAAATTCAATATTGATTTTCTTTTATTCCATTTCATTAGTATTATTCTTTAAAATGAAAGATTTCTCCAGAATGCGCACAACATTGTTTTTATAAAAATATAGCCTGTGAGAAGCATGAAAGAACTTTCTTGGGTTAGCATTTAGGTAATGTGCTTTATTAAAATTTGACTATTACCCATGGAATAGGAGATAATTCATAAAGATTATCCTACCTCTTTTATTGGATTAGATGTAAAAATTCTCATTAATCTTTGGAAACAATTAAATTTATGGGAGCAATCATATAAATTGTTTGGCTAATCTTGGTGAATAAACACAATATTCTCTTAGCAATGGGGGCGGGGATCCTCTCTTAGCTTCTTTTTTGGCTCATGCCCAGAGCAGATTATTCTTATGAAAAATGAAATCAAGGGTGCACCTTAATTATCTGTTCAAGGAGTCAACCTTCTAGAATATCCATGTCTTAATGCATTCCAGTTTATTAAGTGTATCTGATGGACTTCCTTGTTCACAAGTTGTATCAATAATTATGCCAATAATCAGTTATATTCAAAATATCATTAAAGTGGGATGGGACTTGTTCCCAGAACCTTAACTAGAAAGGAAATGAAGATATGATTAAATGTCATTATTATTATAGTTCATCATAAAAAATATGCTTCTATGCCTAGGGCACAATAGCTCTACAAATTAATGTACCAGTCTAACAGTTTTTTGCAACATATTCTTGTGATCCTGTTATAAGTTTGGCAGGTGATGAAACGCCACAGTGTTGACATTTGCTCCTAGAACATAATAGAAGGCAGTCTGTTAATGTTTCCAGTGGTTTACTGAGATGTGGGTCACGCAGAGCTCATCGGTCAGCTGAGCCAAAGAAGCCTTCTGCTTTGCTGCCCCGTTGATTGACAGTAATGCAATGTTCTTTTAGAATCTATGACTCTGGGTAAAGGACAGAGTAAAATATGTGATTTAGGTAAAAAACCTGAGAAGAAGGTGCTTTTTTTAAATAGAAGTATAGAATCAGTAATTACTGGCATTCTGATTTAAAACTCAAACTCATTATAACTGCAAAGATGAATAGGATTTTTGTGTACAGAGACTAAAGTTTCTGGTTAAAAACAGTCAAATTTATAGTAAAATTAAGCACACATATGTAAAATAATTCTGTTTCTCTTATTTTCAAATGGAGGCACTTTAAATCATTTGTGTTGTGGTTACTTCCTTCTTTCCATGGTACGATATCATAACTCAATTTCAGTTTGTAACTTTCATATGCATTTACTTACATAAGTAAAACTTGATATTTTTTTAAAAATTGGGAATTGGGTACACAGGTAGTTTAGTGATTAGAATGCCCGCCTTTCATGCAGGAGACCCAGGTTTCATTCCTGGACCAGGGATACACAAAAAAGCAAAGCAAACAAACAAAAAAAAATTGGGAATTAAAATATTAAGTTTACCTATTTTAAGTACAATTTTTTGTTTTAAATTTAATTTTAATATATTATTATTAAAATACAATTATATGTCATTATATATAATTAAATATAATTATGTGTTATCATTAATATATAATTATTCTGTAGCTGTGATACTTGTACACTAAAATCAATGATCTGAATAGTGTCAGATAATCATATCACATCATAGTTCTAAGCCTTGATTGGAATCACTTGGCTAGCTTCAAAATACACTAGTGGTTGATCCTACCCCATGAAATTGTGGTTTAATTGGTCTGGGATACAGCCTGACTCATCATTTAAGAAAGTAAAATAGGCCAACAATTTCTTAGTCCACATAATGCCAAATTACTGGTTAGCTCATTGCAAATTCAGGGGTAAATATCAAAGGTTTCATAGACTTTATAATATTTATCCAGATCATTTCTTCAGTTCTCTACCTTGCCTAAATAGTAAGAACCTAAATTATATTTTTCTTTAATTAAGTTTTACATGTGTGGAGAAGAGGAATATCTTTGAAGTTGGTTTTAATGAAGACATTTGTGTTGCACATATGAGAGAACTTAGAAGTGCTGTTTGAAATGCACCTTTACAAATTGCCTCTTTAAATTATTTGCTGCTTACCTATCACTACAGTGGTAATTTTATGTTGAATAAAACTACATATAAAATGACAGATATGAACATGCTTTTAAAAATTAAAAAAAGCTGAACAAATGCGAAGTATTGTGTTAAGGTGCTATTGTGCATAAACATTCACTTAATTGAGAAGTTTTATGTTCATGTTCAACTCTAATCCAATCATTCTCATCGTGAAGAATGAGTACTTCCATATGTAGTCTATTTAACAGTTTCCATTTTATTCAGCATTAGAAAAACTTCTTAAGACTTTGGAGTTCAGGGTTTCTTTTCCCCCTGCTTCTGTTTTTAATCTCCAAGAGGCAATCTTTACTGTAGCACATATTTTGCATTCAGATCATCTAATCATGACAAGTTAATACTCTTGATTGAATGCCCACCTAAGATGTATCTTCAGGCTTAGTAATTATAAGCTATGAAACTATTTCACTTTCTAACCTGCCATAACCAAGATAGTTAACTTGTATCATATAGTTTAATTAATCTTAAAATTGCAAACACTCCTTCAAAAAGAAATATATCTACAAGAGAAACCATCAATCTGTGACTAAGTCAACTTTCTGGCTCTCATTGGCAAAGCAGCTAACTAACCAAGAATGGTCTTGTTTACATTTTGAGGTATAGCTTTATTTCTGATTTCTTACAATTTAACTGACACAACACAGTGTCTGTTGAACAATTCAATGCAATAAATGAACAAAACAAAGTAAAGTCATCTTAGCTTCCACTGTTACATCACAGAAAATAATCTTGTCTCTAGAAAACATAAAATTATTAGAATCAGCCAGATAAAGTAAAGTATTCTTGAACCCAAGAAGCATACCATATATTTTTAAAATTTTTCTTTTTTAAATTAAACCACCAACTATCCTCACTGAATCTTTCATGGAAAGAAATTAGCATTGAGTGTAAAATCCGTAATCCTGAATAATCAGATATAAACAAATGAATAGTTATTTTGAATAACAGCATATTTGCCTGATTCCCAATATTCAACAACAGTAATTTCCAGTAAAAAGAGAAAATGTGGGGCAAGTTCTGCACAGAAAGGTAAAAAAGGAAAATGAAATAGAAATACTAGTTTACAAAAGGTTGTAGAAAATGAGCAGAGGACCTGAAACTTTGTGGGAAAATTTTCCCTTTGAATGTAGATAGTCAACTAATTGCATATGTGTGCATGTGTGTGTATACATGTGTGTGTATTTGTGTTTACATGTATATGAAAATGATGTGCTGGGAGTGTATAAAATAGCAAGTGACTTTTTCCCTTACAGTTAGAGCTATAACCAACAAAAAAAGTAACATGAAAGTCTATAGGTTATACCTATAGAAAAGTCAGAGTAGGAAAAATCTTTGCCCAAGAGTTTCTGAACAAAAAGGTGCCACGCCCACGGAAAGTCTTATCTTTCATTTCTGAATTTCAGTTTTTAACAGGTATAAATATAAGTTGCCTATCAATGAATACTGATTTAAAGTATTAAGTTGTATTTGAAATTGAGATTATATAAAATGATAGGCAAAGAGAAACAAATAAGAAAACAACAACAAAAAAACAAGTAAACAGACATTCCTCTTTAGTTTTGTTTTCATGAATCTTTTTTTTGTTGCTGTTGTTCTATCTACAGTGAACCCTCTAGGTGTCCCACGTAATGAGAGTTTTTACATTCTTGCAGTCTTATGACCAGATGGGAATCTTGCCTGCTTCATGTTGAAATTGGGATAGCCAGAGTATTTAGCTCATTATTAAACAGCAGTGGGTGTTATCTGTGTTTTCTTCTTTAGACCCTTCTGCTACTGTTCTGTTACACTGAACAACTAGCATTTTATATTGAGAACTGTTCATGTTTAACTCCTTACCTGAAAGAACTTGAAGGCTCTCCATCCCTCTCCCCACTCCCTGCTACACACACACACACACACACACACACACACACTTTTCCTTCCCTCTTAAAGTGCGCTACAGGCACCAATACCTTGGCTAGGAAGGAGACAATGAATAATAATGTCAGCGGTCTTTGGTTACTATGTGAAGTAGGAAAGGTACTGGCTTTGATGGACTCAGTACTGAGTATTTTGATTTTCGCACTGTAAAATACACAGTCTGAAGTGTTAAGAATGCACTCAGTGGGAGGTCTATCCTGGAATACTTGCTGTTTATTTTTTAAAAGCATTTATCTTGAGACTATGAAGATAAGCAAATGGGAAAGTGAGAAAACAGCATAGCCTAGTGGGAAGGCAGGGGATGGAGCATCAACATATCTTTAACATTGGTATTTGTAATACTATACAAATCAGTGGGTTTCTCCAATCCTGCTTTCCTTTCCACAGAATGAAGATTTTTTTCTAGGGAGTTGTACGTTCTCCTTGAAGAGATCCTTGATTTATCAAGTGGAGTTTCTCCTGCTCCCTTTCTTCTCTTGGAGTCCTCTTGCTCTGAAGTAATAACCAGGATTGCTGAGCAGGGCTGTGTAAGATGTATGAAGCCTGGGGGTGCCATAACTCAGGAGGAACCATTTATACTGGATATTTATTTAGACAAATTTCAGGTGGATGGCAGAGAGATGTTTTGTTCTAACAATCCATAATTATAGTAGTCTGACAGATGGAAGTAAAGAACTTTGACAAAGAAGTGCTGTTTATCTAATTCATACACAATTGTTGTTGGGGTTATCAGTGCCCATCTAAACTGTATTCTAATTGAAAATAGGAACCCCTTCCTCAGTAGACAGTGAATTCATGAGGGCAGGGACCATTTCTTATGTTCTCCGCCCTATCCCTCTGAAGTAATAGGAGGTACACAAGAACGTAAAACATAGTAAAGAAGATTCTGTCTCTGGGAGAAGACCGGGCAAGGTAGAAAGTGATTTCCAATCTTAAGGTACTAGGTCTTAGAAAAGTTTCTACATAAACTTAAGATGTTGTTAGCATTAATGCTTAACAATTTAGGATATTATAATTTAAACGTTATTCATGGTAATTTGTGGAACTATGTGGAAAGAATGTGGAATTAAAAAAATATCTTTAACTCCCCTATCTATACAAGTATTTTAAAAAGAATTATTCTTTAAAAAAAATTAAACTTTGAAACATCTAAGCAAATCTGTCCATACTTGGAGTCGAAGTGTAGGCAGTACATGAGGAGGGTGTAACAGAGAGATCTCACGTGAAAATTAGAAAATAAATTTGCTCTCTGGAAGTTAAACCGTAAATAAAGTTATGATGGATCAAAGCAGGTATTTTCAAAAGCACCTTAAAAGAGTCCAGTGAGATCTGCCTGTAACCTGACTGAAGACATTAACATATTTTGAAAAAGGAATGCATCAATCAGAAGAGGGCTTGGTCACCGTTCAATGTTAGGAAAAGAGGGTCCCAAAGGCAAACTTTTGCCTCTCTTCAAAGAGTCTGCATCTCTCCTCTCCTGGATCACTGCCATACCTTCTGATCTGGTCTTGTAGATCTTTGTGCCTTTTCCCCTAAAATCCAGAATGGCCTTAAAAAAGGAAAATAAGACTATACCATGTCCATTTAAAAACTCCGGTGGTTTTCTGCATCTGTAGGAACTCCTCATCCTGGCTTACAAAGCAACTTGTGATGCTGTTCTTCGTCTCTCTCACTGTGTCTCTTATCACTTGTTCCCCTGCCCCTATCCTCCACTCTGGCCTTCTTTGTGTTTCTTGAACATGCCACCTACTTTCACTGGAGGTAGGGCTTTGATGTTAGCTGATTCCTCTGCCTGGAAGGTTCTTCGAGACAGTCCCCTTCTTAAGATGTCAGCTTAAAAGTCATTTCCTTAAAGTGGTCTTGACCACACCATCTAAATAAAAACTCAGTCATTTTATAATACATCCATGCATTATCATTATCTCTATAATTGTCAGACACTTATCACACTCCAATTCATTTCTTTTAATTGCAATAGCCACTGTTTAGCCAGTCACCAAACTTTGTGTCCTCTTTTTTCTGGGAACACAGCTAAGCAAGGGAATACAGCAAGGGGTTTACCTCCCAGTTATAGAGACAATCAAATCTGTCTAGAGTGCATAACCATGGGCAAAAGCTGTGGTTGGAAATCATTCCAGAGGGCACACACAGGCATGGACTCATAAAGTTCTGGAAGGTTGAATTCCAAGTCAGAGCTGGGAGCGGTTCTGAGTGGGACTACAAATACAAATGCCTACTTGTTCCTGAACGAGGCAGAGAGGTAGGAACTGGAAAACACATGGGGTATGGAAGATAGGGTTGAAGCACAGCAGGTGGCATTGGACAGGTTATCTGTGGTCACAGCCTCACAGAACTTCTGAGACCTTTTCAGCTCTCGAACATTTCCTAAGAAGACAAAAGTAGGCTAACTTTTTGCCAATAAATAAACATTGAACTATGGCCCCGACCTTGTGCTCTTGCTCTGTCACATTTTCAGTTGGCCATATAGGGTCAGATCATATTCCCCCTTACTCTGGGTCTCCAGGTCCGTAGGCAAAATTTCATATATATTTGAACTCAATCCAAACTTCTTTGTTTTCACTAAGTTCCTTAGAAAGCCGACCTTCTCATGCCTCATTTTCTCTATTAATTGCAAGATTTTCGTTGTGGAAGAGTAAAGCAGATCTTAAGAATTTTTGCGTGTATCTGTATATTTGTTCTTACTTACAATCTAATAAAATAGTGTCTAGCAACAGCATAGATGTTTTTCAAATGTAGTTCAAAACCTGTCTTGTTTTCTTTTTTTCTTTTTGACTACTGTGAATTCCAATTTAACTGAGATTAAAGATAGCAACAAGAAAAAGTTAAAATTACAAGTCGGTCGACTTAAAAATCAGGAGCCTACACAGAAGAAAGTTTGTAATTGCTGCCTGATAATCCCCATGGCATGTATAGTTGAAGCACACCAGAATGCTGCAGGGGAATTGTCAGAATGAGAATTAAGGACTTCAGCTTCAGGCTAAAAAGTCAGGATAAGCTTGTGACTTACGTTGCCACCCATGACTCAAAGAACATCTATTCTTTCAAATGACAGGTTTTCTAGTTTAAACCATTTGAATGAAAAGGAACATGCCTTTCACTGATGCATCATTGTTACTGTGGTTTAACTTCTTAACCCCTCTTCCTGTTGAAGGTTTCTTCCCATCTGAAAAGTGTCTACAGCTTCAATCCCTAATTACGTTTCCACCTACCAGAATTGGAAGAAAAAACATTTAGATAACATTTTCATTTCAGAATCATATTTTAGAAAAAAGTATGTTTTCATTTATTTTGCAAATGAAAAGCTCTTTCTGAAAAACAATAAAATTCATAAAGTCATCATTACTTGGTGAATTTAATGTTGATTTGTTTAAATAAACACATTCAAAAATGACTGACTATTGACATTATATTTGTGGGCCCACAACCTTGTTTCATCTGAATAATTTCGTATTATATAGCTGAAAAGATTAAAATTACTCTGCACATGTAAACAGATTTTAGTGTTTATAATTTAATTTCATTTACTTTGTTGAGCCAATAAAGTGTTATTGCTGCCTTCAACAAGAATCTCAAAGAAATGTTTGTCTGATTTATTTTCTCATAGATAAGAAAACATCCAATACCCTGGCCTAATGTCTTTCTTTTTTGACTTTAATTTTGAAACAATTTTAGACTGGAGGAGAGATGCAAAGATAGCTCAGAGAGTTTTCATATTCCTTTCACTTAGCTTCTCCTAATGTTAGTATCTTATGTAGCTTAGAACAATGATTAAAACTAAGAAATTATTATTGTGATGCTATTATTAACTAAATGACAGACCTTAATTGGATTTCCCCAGTTTTTCCACTAACGTCCTTATGCTGTTCCAGATTTCAATCCAGGATACCCCAGTGCATTTAGACATCATGTTTCCTTGGTCTCCATGTTTTTCATGACTTATGCTTTGCAGATTACTGGTCAGATGTTTTGTAGAATGTGCTTCAATTTGGGTGTGTTTGATGTCTTCTCATGACCTTCTGGATTTGGGGGACAATTACCACAGAAATGAAGTACTCTTCTCATCAGGCATATCAGGGAGCACATAATGTGAATGCCTTAGTACTGATGATGATAATCTTAGTCACTTGTTTTTTGCTGGTATCCGTCCGGTTTCTCCACGAAGTTCCATTTCTTACTTCCATGCTCTTTGTTAGAGGTGAGTTTTTAAATCCAGCCCACACTTAAGCTCCTGGAGGTATGTGTATCAAACAAATAAACCTCACCTTCTGAAGGGGCATGTGTTAAAACCATTGCAGTGATTGATACATATTTTGACCCTGTGCAAATATTCCACTTTTTAAAGCTTACTTACTAAGTTTAGCATTTATCAGTGGATCTCGCCTGCAACAGTTGTTACTGAGGTAATAGAATTTTCTCATGCCTTCTATAAGAGTTGTCTTCCCCTCTATTTGTTTATTCAACCATTCATTTTTATTAGTGATGGACTCATGGATATTTACTTTGTTACTCAAATTGTTTCTGCTTTGGCTAATATTAGAAACCAAGATCTGGATGATGGGTGAGTTTGTTACTACTAGAGTGTCCTGCTACAAGTCCTTCTTCAGACAGAGCTAGGAAATGTATATATGTATATAAGTTCATATGCACATTCATATTTGTATTTATTTGTATATCCAGCTGTGTATTTATATATGCATACTGATAACTGCAACTACAATCTAATGCCCCAGGGTTCATTCTGGCATTCTTCCTTTGTTTATTTGACCTTTTTCTTACAGTAAGAATTCTGGCTGTCCTTATCTATAGGGCACTTACTCACAAGTTCATTTCTATTTTAAAGCTAAAATAGTTTCACAATTGCTAACCAGTGTCCCATCCCTATGAGAAACAAATTCACTGGCTACACCAGAGTGTTTGTGTGCAGTGCAGTTCTTTTCGTCTCTGTAACTTCTAGTCAAAACACTGTTTTACAGTTCTTAGGTCAGCTCCTTTCTTCTCAACTCCCCAGTGTGCCTATGCCATACATGTGTAAAATAAGTTTGTTTGTCATATTTTGCATTCAATTTTGGCTTCCCCTACCATCCTGGCTTTATTTGTAATTCATATATAATAAAATTCATGCTTTGTGATACAGAGGTCTATGGGCTTTAACAAATGAATAAAGTCATTTATCCACTACTCCAATATCAAACAACTCCAAAAATTTTCTTGCGTTGCTCTTTTGTAGTCAAATCCCTGAAACTACTGATGTCTTTTCCTTATTGCCTTGATTCCCAGCTGCTAAAACAAAGCACAGGCATGCCTCATTTTAGTGCACCTTGCTTTATTATACCCCACAGATATTGCATTTTTTAGAAATTGAAGGCTTCTGGCTACGTTGCTTCAAGGAAGTCTATGAGTGTTCCAACCTTGTGTTCTTGCTTTGTGTCTCTATGTCACATTTTAATTAAGGTATGCATGTTATTTTCTTAGGTATAATGCTATTGCACACTTAATAGACTACAGTATAGTATAAACATAATTTTCATATGCACTGGGAAACTAAAATAGCATGACTCACTGAATTTGTGTGATGTTTGCTTTATTATGGTGGTCTGGAATCAAATCTGCAATGAGGTATGCATATACCATAGAATAAGTTGGCTTAACAACAGGGAGTTTATTGTTTCATGGTTTCTGAGACTGGAAGGTGAAAAATAGCAATGCTTTCTCCCCAAAGACAGTGGTGTTTGCTACTGGCTGCCAGCAACCCTTGGAGTTCCTTGGCTTTCTGTCACATGACAATGTCCTCTCCTTTCTCTTCTGGATTACATTGACATCCAACTTCTTTGCCACATGGCTTTCTCTTTAGAAAGTCTCCAAAAACAGAATTAAAGCCTAACATCATTCATTCATGCCATACCTTAACTAAAAATAACATCTTCAAAAATAACCTATTTACAATGGGTTTACATTCATAGGAATAGATTAAGGTGAAGCACATTTTTTTTCTGGTGTATATAATTCAACCTACAAGTCTGTCCTCTGAACTGTAGAAAAACATGTTATTCCCACATGCAAAATGTAGTCATTCCATCACAACATCCTGAAAAGCCTATGTCCTTTCAGTCACAATGCTTAAATACATAGCCTTATCAAAATCTGGTATGGCTGTTGTATTAGTTAGGGTTCTCTAGAGAAACAGAATCAACAGGAAATATCCGCAAATATAAAATTTATAAAAGAGTCTCATGTAACCATGGGAACGTAGAGTCCAAAATTCATAGGGCAGGCTGTGAAGCTGATAACTCTGATGGAGGATCTGGCTGAAGCAGGAAGAAAGACCGCCTTTTCTGAATCCTCCTTAAAAGGCTTTCATTGATTAGATTAAATGTTGCTCATTGCAGAAGACATTCCCCTTGGCTGATTACAAATGGAATCAGCCGTGGATGCACCAATGTGATCATGATTTAATTCTATGAAATGCCCTCATCACAACTGACAGGCCAGCACTTGCCCAACCAGACAAACGGGTACCACCACCTGGCCGAGTTGACATATGAACCTGACCATGACAGCTGTGGTCCATCCTGGAGCAACATTCCTCTGTCTGTGGACCTGTGACACCTAGAAAACAAGTTTTTTTACTTCCAAAATACAATGGCAGAGAGGCATAAGATAGACATTCTCATTCCCAAAGGAAGAAATTCAAAGGAAAACAGGGGCCATAGGTCTCAAACAAGTCTGATATCCAGCAGGGGAAATTTTCTGAAACTCTTTCCAATACTTGCACTATGACCATGCTCTCCCCAAATGCTGGGGTGTCTGCCCCACCATCTCTAAGCATTGGGGTGGCAGTGCAAGCACAAAAACAGATCCACTCTTTCCACATATGTGGGAGGGCCTGGTCTCCCCTGCCTGAAGAGATGGTTTTGGTCCAGACTTTTGCTTCTATGGTTCTACCCTTGAAGTCATTCTTCCTTCAATTTGTACCTTCTCTCTCCCTTTCAGTGCAGGTTGGAAGTACTTTTATTCATACAAATTTCAAAAAATCCTTGTTGGCTTTGCATGCAGTTCAAGAGGATCCAAACCGTCAGAAAAAAGATTTTTCTACAGATCCTTCTTAGATAACTGCATTTCCAATCGTGACTTCCATTGAAATGACATACTGGATCCATGTTCAGCCACATTCTCTTTATCAAAGTGTTGCTAAGTTAAATCCCCACATGGAAACTTTTTCTCTGGAGATTCACTTTGTGGAAGCTTAGCAAGGTCCTGGATAGAGCTTTTTCATCTTAGTCTTAGAGTACACTGTCTGGATAGACTGATAATTTTTCAAATCATCATTTGCTGGTTTCCTTGTGCTTTAGAATTCAGTTCTCAGCTTATGTCTTTCCTCTTGTGTTTTATCATAAGCGTCAAAGAGAATCCAGGCTGCACTTTCCTTACTTAGTTGGTAAATTTCCTCAGCTAAACATCCAAGTTCATCACTCAGAAGTTCCACTTTCATTCCAACATCAAAATATAATATTACCACGTTCTCTGCTACCCTATAACAAGAACTGCCATTCCTCCAATCAACATGTTCATCATTTCCTTTTAGGACCTCATTGGAAGTAACTTTTTCTTTTTTGGGGGGCAGGGTGAATGGTCCAGGAATTGAACCTGGGTCTCCCACATGGAAAGCAAGTGTTCTACCATTGAACCACCCGTGCACACTGGAGGTACCTCTAATGTTCATATTTCTACTAACAGTTTCTTCAAAGTAATCTATACTTTTTTTTTATCAAGCATTTGGAAAATCATCCAGCTTCTATCCATTAACTAATTCCATATCTGTTTCCACATTTAAGGTATTTGTTATAGCAGCAACTGGTTTTCCCATACCCGAACTGTCTTAGTTTCTCATCTGCTAAAACAAATACCATACAAGGGATTGGCTTAGCAACTGGAATTTACTGTTTCATGATTTCAGAGACTGGAAGGTGAGGAGAAGTCCAAACTGAAGTGTCAATAAGGTGATGGCTCTTGCCAAAGACTGCAGTGTCCTGGGGCTGACTGCCAGAAGTCTCTGGGGTTTCTTGGCTTTTCTGTCACGTGGTAATGTCCTCTTCTTTCTCTTCCAGATTCTGTCTACTTCCACCTCCTCCACTTCCATGTGGATTTCTCTTCATAAAGTTTCCAGTAATAGAATTAAAACCCAGCCTCAAGGGGCCACACCTTAATTAAAAATATCTTCCAAAGGTCCAAAGGAATATATTAAGAACTTATCTTTTTCTTGAGTACATAATTAAATCTACCATGTGTCTATAGTTTGGTCTTTTACAGAGGTCATACATATGGAATCACTCAAAATTTATCCATTTGTGTCACTCAGCAAAATAAGTTTAAGTTCATGTTATTGTTTGAATCAATAGTTTGTTTCTTGTTATTGATGAGTGGTTATTGCATTAATGTACCACTGTCTGTTTAACATTCACTGGTTGAGGGGCATCTGGGTTGCATCCAGCTTTCAGTAATTATTAACAAAGATGCTATAAACATTAGTGTACGGGCTTTCATATGAACATAAGTTTTCAATTTAGTAGGGTAAATACATGGGAATGAGGATGCTGGCTCATATGGTGGGGTGGTTTGGATCTGTAACATGTTCGTACACTTAAACCATTCCTGTAGATTTGAACCCATTGTAGGTAGGACCTTTGTGGAGGTTTCCACAGTTAAGGTGTGGGCCAGGATATGTCTTAATTCTATTATTGGATTCGTTTATAAATGTAATGAAATCCAGACAAAGAGAGAGAAAGTCACAGGATCCAAGAAGCTGAAATTCCGCAGACTTGGAAGAGAATGAAGAGGCCAGGAGAGGTCACCATGTGTATTGCCACATGACAGAGGAGCCCAGAACCAAGAATCACCAGCAGCCAGCCTCAGAATACAAGTCTTCAGGCACAAAACACAACTTTGATGATGCCTTGATTTGGACTTTCTCTTAGCCTCAAAACAGTGAACTTTAAAAATTCCCATCATTTCAAACAACACATTACATGGTATTTACTTGAGCAACCAAGGAAACTAAAACATATTTTCAATGCATATTTAACTTTGTAAGAAATTGCAAACATACTTTCCAAAGTTGTTGCATTTTGCATTCCACCCACAACTTATAAGAATTCCGGTGGCTATGGATCCTCATCAACACTACATATTTTCAGGTTTTTTGCTTTCATTTTCAGCCATTCTGATTGCAGTAAGTTGTGTCTTATGGTTTTAATTTGCAGATCTCTGATGATATTGATTTTAGTAACTTTTCATATGCTTTTGTGCCATCCTATATTTATCTTCTTTGGAGTAATATATTTTTGAATATATTATTAAAATATTAAATTATTAATTTAATTTAATTTAATTATTAAATTATTAAAATATTATTAAAATTGAATATATTTTTAAAATCTTGTATTTTTTTTATAAAGACTGAATTATCAATTTCCCCTATATGGATTATTTTAGGTGTCATAGCCAAAATTTTGTAAAAGCCAAGGTCACTCAGAATATCTCCCCTGCTTTCTGTCTTGAATTTTTATGGTTTTACATTTTATAGTTATGCTTATCATCCATTTTGAGTTAATTTTTGGATAAGGTGGGAGTCATATGTTGAAATTCATCTTTTTCTTTTCTTTTCTTTTTTTTTTTCTACATAATGAGGTCCAACTGTTCAAGGATGATTTATTGAAAAGACTACCTCTTTCCCTATAAATTGCCTTTTAACATTTGGCAAAAATATATTAGTGGGTTTCAATTTCTGACTCTATACATTTTCCACTGTTTTATGTGTCTATCCTTCTGGCAATGCCAAACAGTTTTGTTTACTATATTTCAGTAGAAGTTCTTCACAGTGCTGGTGGGAGTTCTTTGGGTTTGTGGGAGTTCTTTGGGTTTGTTAATCTTGTCCAGAATTGTCTTGGTCATTACAGTTCCTAAACCTTTTCGTATAAAATTTTGCATTAGTTTCTCTGCAGACGTGCTTGCTGGTATTTTGTTTGGGATTGCACTGATCAATTTTTTTGAAAATTGATATATTAATACTATTGTACCTACCAATATATTTAGAGTCTTTCCTTTTTTACATGTATTTTATTACTTGTCAGTTTTTATTATATATATCCTTCACATAATTTGTTATATTTATACCAGAAGTGTTTGATTTTCTATAGAGCTATTATAAATAGTATTTTTATGTGAAATTCCAAATGTTCATGGCCACCATCTAGGAATAAAATTGATCCCTTAATGCTCATTGACTTTAATTCCTGAAAACTTGACAGACATACAGTACTTCTGGGGGGGGGGGGTGGTTGATAGATTCTTTGGAACTGGAATTTTCTACATATGTAGGCAGTCATTTTGTCTGGGATTCGAAATAGTTTCATTTCTTCCTTTCTAGTCTGTACTTCAATGATGTACTTCTAGTTTGGACTTCAACCATGATGTTGAAT
This sequence comes from Myrmecophaga tridactyla, assembly GCA_004026745.1. Lineage (NCBI taxonomy): Eukaryota > Metazoa > Chordata > Mammalia > Pilosa > Myrmecophagidae > Myrmecophaga > Myrmecophaga tridactyla. The sequence goes on from PVIY010001093.1 coordinate 52,207, forward strand.
AGAATTTGGAGTGAAGACGACCTTACCTTCTTTCTGATCCTAGGAGGAAAGCATTCAGTTTCTCACCATTAAGTACAATGTCTCTTGGAGGCTTTTTTTTGTAGGTACCATTTATTAGGTTAAGTTCCCTTAAATTTCATGCTTGCACAGAATATTTATCAGGATGGATCTTAAATTTTTTAAGGGCTTTTCCTAATGTGATCTATTAGGGAGATCACATTTTTTTTTTCTGTAGTATTTTAATATTATGAATTGTATTGGTTGATTCTCAATATTAACCAACTTAACATTCCTGGAAAGTCCTCCAATTGGTCATGCATACATTTCTTTGTATATATTGCTAGTTGATTGGATAATAATATGTTGAGGATTTTTCTGTGTTCATGAGAGATATTATTCAAAGCTTTTTTATAATGATGTATGATTTTCACATGAAGGTAATGCTGGCTTCAGAAAATGAGGTGGGAAAAAGTCTCTCTTCCTTTGTAAAAAACATTTCATTGTGAAATATATATACAAAGAAAGGAAAGAAAAAGCAATAAAATTTTCAAGGTACGCTTCAACAAGTAGTTATAGAACAGGTTTCAGAATTTGTGATGAAATCATTCCACTATTTCAGATTTCTCCAACTAGCTGCTCCAAAACACTGGGGGTTAGAAGAAACATAATGTAGTGATTCAGCAGTCCTACTCATTTGTTAAATCCTATTTTCTCTGTTTTTTCCTTCTTCTTTGATTCTTCACCCAGTCTGTAGGAATTTTTAGGCAATGCCTATTCTGACTTTTTCATGTTGGGAAGAGATATCTGCACTTGAAGGATAGGGGGTTGTAATTAGCTGATAATCTTGGAGATGCTGGTTCCTCTGGGTTTCAGGATTATCTGGCCTAGGGACCCTCTGGAATTACAGGTTCTAGGAGAGCAAACTTAGTGCATGAAACTTTTATAGTATGGGCCCTAGGTTTCTTAAGAGTTAATAGAAGTGATGTTGGTTGAGGTTTAGCAAACCATAGCAATTAGCACTATCTAACTGAAGCTTGCATAAAATAGCCTCCAGAATAGCCTTTTGACTATATATGACCTATCTTAGCCATTGATACCTTATTTTATTACATTTCTTTTCTCCCTTTTGTTTAGGAAGTTGTTCTCAATAGTGCCAGGAGCAGACCCATCCCCAGGAATCATGCCCCACATTGCCAGGGAGACTTTCACCCCTTCATGTCATATCCTGTGTAGGGTGTAGGGTAATGATTTTCCTTGCAGAATTGGGCTTAGAGAAAGAGAGGCCACACCTGGGCAGCAAAAGAGGTTTACTGGAAGCAACTCTTAAACCTTGCTGTAGGTAGTCATAGCTTCTCCAATACAAAAATAAGTGTCATAAGGGCAAACCTCAAAATCAAAGTCTTGGCTTCTTTTCTTGGGAGTCCCCAATGGTTAAGAGAGTACCTAGGGTTTCCCAGATGGGAAAGTTTAATAGTTCCATTTTTTTTTTTCCTTTGGACCCTCTAGGGACTCCACCAACAGTTTAGTTTATATCTTCAACTAACCTTCCCAGCTCTTTACTCTTCTTCTTCTTCTTCTGGGACACCAGTGATTCTTATATTTATGTGACTTTTGTTGTCCATCATTTCTCTAAGATCCAGTTCCATTTTTTCCATCTTTCCTGCCATTTGTTCTCTTGTGTGGTCTAGTTCAATTGTTTTGTCTCCTAACTCATTTATTCTTCCTTCTGCTTCTTTGAATCTGCTATCGTGTGCCTCTAGTATATTTCTAGCTTGTTCTACTGTATCTTTCATCTCCATGAGATCTGCCATTTTCTTTCTAATCTTTGGAATTATTCTTTATGCTCTTCTAGTGTCTTCCTGATATCCTTTACTTATTTATAAGTATGTTTGAGAGGTTGTTCCGTACTCTATGTCCCCTCCAGTGTTATGATTTTGTTGTTTGGCATGGCCGTTTCTGCTTGAATCTTCATGTGCTTTATGATTTTCTGTTGTGTTTGGGGCATTTGATTATCTTAAAAATATTACTTTGCAAGTTGGTTTCCTTACTTGTCTAATGTTTTGTATTTACTCAGTTTTACATTGAAAGTTCCTCTTGCATTTGGTTTGTCAGTAATTCCCCACCAAACAAAGGTGCAGTTCTACTTGGGGGTCTATTAAAAGTTAGGTGGGAGTTCATGGGTATTTCAGTGGCAGAACAGCCACTGCCATGTGGGAGACCCAGTCTCAATTTCTAGCTCATGCACCCCTCAAAAATAATAGCATAATATATACATTAAAAAAAACACATCTCAGCAGTTGAAGGCCCCAAACCCAGAAGGAGAAACCCCAAGATATATTGGGAAAGAATGCAGACTGGTGTCCACAAAAGGGAGAGAAAAGAAAATAGAAAAAAAATAAATAATAAGAAATAGAATTAATAACTAAGTAAAATATGAACATACGAAAGTATATAAATAAAAATTATAAATAAAAAAACTAATAAAAATATAAAAAGTTCATATACATTAAAAAAAAAAAAACAGGCAGATAACGAGCTTGCCAGACTGCACTTACCTTTTCTTCCCAGCAGGTGGTGGCTCCTGAACCACCTCCTCTCCTCAAGCCTACCTCTACCTCACTGCAGGGTCTGGCTGGGAAGGTGGGGTGCACCAGCAGGATGGCTAGTCCCAGTACATGGGATAGGTGTGCCGGTTGCAGTGCCCAGGGAGCAGATGACCTGCAGCACCTGGCACCTGGGAATCCACCATTCACCGATGGTGAATGGAACAGCTATTCATGGCACTCAGCAGGGCAACTGCTTCCAGTGCCTGGACATGTGACTTTTCATGGTGGGCAGCTAGGCACAGGTTTGGGCTCCCCATGGGTGCTGCTGACTGTGGGCTGCTCAGGGAGGTTTTCCAAGCCAGCTGCTGAGGCAGGCTGGGGCAGTTCCCTTGGATCCACACATCCTCGCCTGCCACCACCTGCCTCTAGTGGGGGTCACAGCCTATCAGACCACACTTCTCTCCCTGTCCTGATCTCCCTAACTTTCTCCTCCCTATGAAATATTGGTGACCCTCTTCAATTCCTCACCCAGGACTGCAATCCCAGTTATCTTTTCCCCATCCCCTATCTTGTCCAACCAAGCAGAGGTGAATCTATTCTACCCATATCAGTTTGTTAAAGCTGCTGGAATGCTCTGTACCACTAATGGAACAGCTTTTATAAAGGGGATTTATTAAATGGCAAGTTCACAGTTCTAAGGAAGTGAAAATGTCCAAATTAAGACACCAGCAAGAGGTTACTTTCACTCAAGAAAGGCTGATGCCATCAGAATATCTCTGTTAACTGGTAAGGCACATGGCTGGCATCTGCTGGTCTTTGTTCCTGTTTCATTGCTTCCACTTCTGATGTGAGTAGTTTCATCTCTAAGCATCTGTGGACCTTTCACTTAGTTCCTCTGGGACACAACTCTGGGTTCTGGCTTGCTCAGCATCTCATGGGAAGGCCACATGGTCTCTGCCTCTGTCTAGGCATCTGCTCTCTCTGTGGGCACTCCAAGCATCTCCAAACAGCCATATCTCTGAAGTACCTGTTCTCCAACTTCCTGCATCTGAGGTTTGTCCAATATGTTTTCCCTTTTAAAGCACTCTAGTAAACTAATCAAGACCCACTTTGAATGGGTAGAGTCACATCTCCATGTAATCAAAAGTGCACACCCATAAATGGGAGTGCCACATCACTGTGGAGATAATCTAATCAAAGGTCCCCCCCTACAAGATTGAAACAGGATTAAAAGAAATGGCTGCCCCCACAAGATTGGTTCTGGATCAAAATATGTTTTTTCTGGGGTACAAATAATTTCAAACTGGCCCACAACCCTACTCTGTCACCTTCCCAGAAGTTCTGCTCCTCTGTCTTTTTTTTTTTTTTTTGAAGAGGCTGTTTGGCATTGTTTTGTTTGTTTGTTTGTTTGTTTTGCACAGGCAAGCACTGGTAGCATTGGTTTTATTTATTCTTATGTTCATTTACCTATTTCCTTAAGTATCTATTATTCTTTCATTTCTACCACTTGTTTTTCATATATTTTGAAATTCTGTTTTCGATGAATTTACATTTAGAATTTTGATGTCTTCTTGGATATGTCTTATCTACATATAATAACTCTTTTTATCCCTAATAACATTCCTTTTCTGAAATGCATATTGTCTGACATTAATATGACTTATCTAGGTTTATTTTGGGTAATATTTTCATGACATACCATTCACTATCCCTTTTATTTACTGTGCCTTTATATTTAAATTGTGTTTGGATTTGGTTGGGTCTGACCTTTTTATGTTGTTGACAATCTCAGTCTTTCAGCTAGTGCAAATAGACCATTTACATTTAAAGTTATCATTGATATGAATAGATCAAAGTCTACTATTTTGCTTGCTGTTTTTTCATTTGTTCCACTTTATTTTCTTCCTTCTTTGGAATTAATTGAGAATTTTTTATTCCATTTTATCTCCTCCATGGATTTTTTAAAAATTGGTGATCTCTAGGGTTTGAGATATACATTTAAATATATATATACACACATACATATATATATACACATTAAATATATATATATATATACACACATGCATTTTTATTAAAGATGAGTCTACATTCAAACAAAACTGTACTGTATTAAGTCTAATGTATGGACCCACAATAGTATATTCCCAATTTCTCCCTTTCATCCATTGTGCTTTTACACATGCTAGAAACACACAATAAATTGTAACTCTTTTTTGCTTTAGGCAGCCAGTTAACTTTTAGAGCAATTGAGAATAAGAAATAACTAATTTTATTACCTTTATTCCATTACTTACAGAATTTATTTCCTTGTGTAGATCCAAGCTCCTGACAGATAACATGTACCTTCTCCCTGATAAACTTCCGTTACTATTTCTTATAAAATAGATTTTTTAGTAGTGAAGCTCCTCCTCTTTTTTTAAACTTTTTAATTGTATAGTATAACATATATACAAAGCAAAGAAATAAAAAAACAATAGTTTTCAAAGCACTCTTCAAAAACTGGTTACAGGACAGATTCCAGGTTTGTCATGAGCTACCAATCAATCCTCTTATATTTTTCCTTCTAGCTGCTCCAGAATATAGGGGGCTAGAGGGCGTAAATACATTTTTATCATCCAATTGACTATTTTTTTCTTCTTTTTTTTTGAGAACAGGAACAGTTCTACAACAAAGCTATAAATTTCCAAGCACATCACTACGATTAGTTGTAGAACATATTTCAGACTTCGACATGGGTTACAATTTCACAATTTTAAGTTCTCACTTCTAGCTGCTCTAAAATACTGGAGACTAAAAGAGATATCAACTTACCGACTCAGCATTCATATTCATTTATTAAGTCCCTTCTTCTGTGTATAATTCCACCATCACCTTTGATTTTTCCATACCTCTGTTTGGGAGCTCCTCCTCTTTTGATTGGAACAGATTGTATTTCTCTTGAATTTTTGAATGTAATGTTTTGCTGGGTATAGCACTGGTTTGAAAGTGTTTTCTTTCAGCACTTGAAAAATATTACTCAATTGTCTTCCAGTGTGTATAGTTTCTCACAAGAAGCCTGATTTAGTTTTTATCTTTATTTCTCTGGAGGTGATGAATCTTTTTTCTCTGATTGCCTTCATGATATTTCTTTGTCTTTGGTTTTCAGCAGTTTGGATACGATATGCCTCAATGTTTTTAAAAATAATTTTTTTTTGCTTGTGGTATTTATCCTACTTTGTCTTCTGCTCTTGGAGCTGTGATTTGGTGTTTGTCACTAACTACTGGCCATTATTTCTTCAATTATTTCTTCTGTCCTGTACTATCTCTCTCCTTCTGGAATTCCAAATACGCAAATGTCACACTGTTTATTATTGTCTCCTAACTCTCTTTTATACTCTATTCTGCTTTTCGTTCTTTTTTTCCCTTTTTGTTTTTATTTTGGTTGATTTCAAGTTGTCTTATCTTTAAGTTCACTTTTTCTTTCTTTGGTTACATTGAGTCTACTAATCAGTCTGTCAAAAAAATCTTCATTTTTAATAGTGAGTTTTTAATTTCTACCACCTCCATTTGATTTCTTTTTTAAAAAAAGTAGTTTCATTGAGATATATTAATATACCATACATTCCATCAAAATATACAATCAATATTCACAGTGTTCATCAATTACCACCTACAATGCAATCACAACCTACAATCAATTTTAGAAAATTTTCATTACTCCATCAAGAAAAACCCAATAACCCTTAGCAGTCCCTCTCAATTCCTCTATCCTTCCCTAGGTCTATATAACCACTAATCTAATTTCATCCTTATAGATTTACTTATATTTACATTTTATATAAATAGAATCATGCCATATGCAACAATTTAGTTCTGGTTTCTTTGACTTAGTATGATGGGTTTTTAAGCTGTTTTTATTTTTAATTAAATAAGTTATATGTTTAAAGAAAAATCATGTAAAATATAAAAAGTTCTTATATGATGCCTTATTATTGACATTTTGCATTACTGTGATACCTTTGTTGCAACTGATAAAGAGCGATCAAAAGAGTACATTTAACTATAGTCCATCATTTACCTTAGATGTATTTCCCCCCATATATCACTCTGTTATTAATACTTAGTATTGATGTCATATATTTATGATAATTCATGAAAGATCATGCTTCCGATTGTACTGTTAATCCCACTCCATCACCTACGACTGGGTCATTGTGTTATATTCTCCCAGGTTTTATCTTCTTTCATGCTTGTAGCACACAATCCCAAATTTCCTCTTTCAACCATATTTACATACTCAGCACTTTATTTACACTCAAAATAATTGTGCTACCATCACCAACATCCATTTTGAAACCTTTACAATAAATCCAAATAGAAATCAGAGCCTCATTCTCTACCACAATCTATCCCCTGGTAATTTATATTCTAGATGCTAACTCCGAGTTTGCTTATGATAATTAGTTCATGTCAGTGAGATACTATAATATATTTCCTTTTGTGTCTGGCTTATTTCACTCAGTGTAATGTCCTCAAGGTTCATCCATGTTGTCACATGCATCAGGGCTTCATTCCTTCTTTCAGTTGAACAATATTCCATCTTATATATACCACATTTTATTTATTCATTTATCAGGATGTGGACACTGGGATTGCTTCTATCTTTTGGCAGTAGTGACTAATTTTGCTATGAGTATTGGTATGCAAACATCTGTCTGAGTCCCTGTTTTAATATTTTTGGTTATATACCTAGTGGTAGTATCACAAGGTCATACAGTATTTCCATACATATCTTTCTGAAGAACTGCCAAACTGCCTTCCACATTTTACATTGCCACCAGCAATGAATGAGTGCTCCTATTTCTCCACATCCTCTCCAACACTTATTTTCCATTTTTTTAAATAGGAGTCATTCTAATGGGAGTGAAATGGTATCTCATTGTCATTTTGATTTGCATTTTCCTAATAACTAGTGATATTGAACACTTTTTCATATGTTTTTGTACCTTTTGAATATCTTCTTTGTAGAAATATCCATTTAAGTTTTTTGCACATTTTTTAATCAGGTTGTTTGACTTTTTGCTGTTAAGTTGATGGGTTTCTTTATATATTCTGAATATTAAGTCTTTATGGGATATGTGGTTTTCCAAATTTTTGCTCCCATTTAGCATGTTGTCTTTTCACTTTTGTGACAGAGTCCGTAGTTACAAAAAAGTTTTTAATTTTGATGAGGTCTCATCTATCTATTTCTTTCTTTCATTGCTTGGTTTTTGGGTATAAAGTCTAAGAAACTATTACCTAACCCAAGATCTTGAAGAGGGTTCCCTGTATTTTCTTCTAGGAGCTTTATAGTTCTGGCTTTTATTTTCAGGTCATTGATTCATATTGAGTTAATTTTATAAACATTTTTATTGTGAAATATAACATGAATACAGAAAGTAAAAAAATAAAAAAATAAGCTTTTTTAAAAGCAATAATTTTCAGAGTACATTTTAATAGGTAGTTACAGAACCGATTTTAAAGTCTGGTATGAGGTACCATTCCACAACTTCAGGTTTCAACCTCTAACTGCTCCAAAACACCAGAGAATGAAAGAAACATCAATATCGCGAATCAGCCATCATACTCAGCTGTTAAATCCTATTCCTTCTGTTACAACTCCTCTCCTTATCCTTTGATCCTACTCCCAATCTATAGGGGTCTTTGGGCTATGCTTATTCTAAATTTTCATGTTGAAAAGGGTATCGACAATATAGGATGGGGGATGGAGTTAGCTATTATATTTGAAGAGGTTAGCCCCTCTGGGTTTCAGGACTTGTCTGGCGTAGGAATGTCTGATGTATAGGTTTCAGGAAAGTAAACTTAGTGCGTGAAACTTTTGTAGAGTTGTAGAGCCCTAGAATTTCATTAGAGTTAATAGGAATAATGTTGGTTGGGTTTTGGCAAACCATGGCAACTAGTAATATTAAGCTGAATTGCATTAGAGTAACCTCTAGCGTAATCTCTCAATCTCTCCACTCCATTTGAACTCTCTTAGCGACTAATACTTACTTCATTACATTTCTTTTCCCCCTTTTGGACCAGATGGCATTGTCTATCTCACAGTGCCAGGGCCAAGCTCATCCCTGGGATTTATGTTCCGTGTTGTCAGGGAGACCTTCACCCCTGAATATCATGTCCCATGTAGGGGGAGGTAGTAATTTTCCTAGTAGAGTTGGGCTTAGAGAGAGAGAGGCCACATCTGGGCAACAAAAGAGATCTCCTGGAAACAACTCCTAGGTATAAAATTATAGGTAGTCTTAGTTTCTTCATTACAGAAACAAGCTTCACAAGGGCAAGCCTCAAAATCAGGGGCTCAGCTTATTTTCGTGGGAGTCCCTATACTTGTGAAAATACCAGGGGTTTCCCAGATGGGAAAAATTAATAGTTCTATAATTTTCTCCAGTCCCACAAGGGAGTCTACCAACACTTTTTAATTATCAGGCAACCATAGTTTGGTTTGTATCATTAGGCCATGAAGAAATAGGCCTGTTCTTGCTCTGGGTTCTCTGTGTAAATGGATTTTTTTTCTTGACTTCCTCCTCAACTTGCTCGTTACTAATGTACAGAAACACTACTGATTTTTGCATGCTGATCCTGTTCTCTGCCACTTTCATGAATTTGTCTATTAGCACTAGTAGTTTGATTGTTGATTTTTCAGGACTTTGTATATATAGGATGATGTCACCTGCAAAAGTGAAAATTTTGCTTCTTCCTTTTAAACTTGGGTGCCTTTTATTTCTTTTGCTTGCTCTGGCTAAAACTTCCAGTACTGTGCTAAATAACAATGATAAGAGCAGATATCCTTGTCTTATTCCAAATCTTAGCAAAAAGGCTTGCAGTCTTTCACCATTAAGATGCTAACTGAGGGTTTCTTATATATGGTCTTTATCATGTTGATGAAGTTTCCATCTATTCCTATTTTTTGAACTGTTTTTATCAAAGAAGTGTGCTGAAATTTTTCAAATACCTTTTCTATGCCAATTGAGATGGTCAGGTGGTTTTTACCTTCAGTTTTTCATGTGTTGTAGACATTAATTGATTTCCTTATGTTGAACCATTCTTGCATAGCCGGGATAAAAACCCACTTGATCATGGCGTATAATTATTTTAATATGCTGTTGGATTTGATTTGTTGAGAATTTTTGCATCTATATGATTATGGGAAATCAATTTGTAATTACATTCTCTCGTAGTATCTTTATCTCACTTTGTTATGAAACGATTTGGCCTTATGGAATAACTAGGGGTGTTACTTCATCTTCAATTATTTTGTAGCAGTTTTAGGCAGGATTGGAATGTTTGGTAGAATTCCCCTGCGAAGCTATCTGGTCTTGTGTTTTCATTTGTTGGGAGGTTTTTGATGATGGCTAAGTCGCTTTACTTGTAATTCTTCCAATGAGATGTTCTATTTCTTCTAATACCAGTATGGGATGTTTTTCTAGGAATTTGCCTATTTCCTCTAGGTAGGTGAGTCTGCTGGAGTTCAATTGCTCATAGTATTCTGTCATGATCCTTTTTATTTCTGTGGGGTCATTAGTAATATCTCCCCTCTTATTTTATTTATTTGCATCTTTTCTTTTTTTTCCCTTGTTAGTCTCACTATTTGTTAGTCAATTTGTTGATCTTTTTAAAGGACTAAATTTTTGTTCTGTCAATTCTCTCTCTTGCTTTTTAGTCTCAATTTCATTTATTTCTATTCTAATCTTTCTTATTTCTCTTCTGCTTGCTTTGGTTTAGTTTGCTGTCTTTTTCCCATTTTATCCAGGTATTCAGTTAGGTCTTTGATCTTAACTTTTCTTTGTTTAATGTCAGTATTTAGGGCTATAAAGTTCCCCTCACAATATCATTGTCATTGCATCCCATAAATTTTGATATAATAGGTTATTTTCATTCATCTCAAGATGCTGTTTACTCTTGAAATTTCTTTTTTGACCAACTGATTGTTTGAGAGTGTTATTTAACTTCCATGTATTTGTGAATTTTCCAATTCTCACCTGTTACTGTTTTCCAGTTTCTTTCCAATATGGTTAGAGCAGATGCTTTGCATGATTTCAATTTTTATAAATTTACTGAGACTGTTTTCTCTCAATAGACCCAGCATATGGTCTATCCTGAAGAATGATCCATGTGCACTTTGAGAAGAATATATATCCTGCTTTTTTCAGGTACATGTTACATGTCTCTTGGTCTAGTTCATTAATCCTATTATTAAAGGTCTGTGTTTTTTTACTGATCTTCTGTCTAAATATTATAACTATTGTTGAGAATGGTGTATCGAAGTGTCTAACTGTATAAAATTAGTCTCTTTCTTCCTTTAGTTTTGTCAGTGTTTGCTTCATGTATTTTTGTGCACCATGGTTAGGAGTGTTCTAGTTTGCTAGCTGCTGGAATGCAACACACCAGAGACAGATTGGCTTTCAATAAAAAGGGATTTATTTTGTTAGTTCTTCAGAGGAAAGGCAGCTAACTTTCAACTGAGGTCCTTTCTTATGTGGGAAGGCACAGGGCAATCTCTGCGTTCCTTCTCTCCAGGCCTCTGGGTTCCAACAACTTTCCCCGGGGTGATTCCTTTCTGCATCTCCAAAGGCCTGAGCTGAGCTGCAAGTGCTGAGATGAGGTATGCTGAACTGCTTGGGCTGTGCTACATTGTGCTCTCTCATTTAGGCACCAGCCAATTAATCAAACGACATTCATTGCAGCAGGTGCGCCTCCTAGCTGACTGCAGATGTAAATCAGCAACAGATGAGGTTCACGTACCATTGTCTCATATCTACAGCGACAGACCTTCACCTGACCAAGTTGACAACTGAATCTAACTACCACAGGAGCATAAATATTTACAATTGTTATTATTTCTTGGTGGATTGTCCTGTTATTAACATATAATGCCCTCCTTTGTCTTTTTTTTTTTTGGTCTGGGCAGGCACTGAGAATCGAACCTGGTTCTCCGGCATGGCAGGTATGGCAGGTGAGAACTCTGCCACTGAGCCACCATGCCCTGCCCCTTGTTTGCCTTTTATAACAGCTTTTAACTTAAAGTTTATCTTATCCTATATTACTATAGCTACTCCAGCTTTTTTGTTGTTGTTATTATTTGCATGGAAAATCTTTTTCCACCCTGTCACTTTCAATTTTTTTTTTTTTTGGGTCTAAGGTGAGATCGCTGTAAACAACATGTGGTTGAATCATACTTTTTTTTTTATCCCTTCTCCCAACCTGTATCTTTTGATTAGAGAGTTTAATACATTAATATTCAGTGTTATTACTATAAAGGCAATATTTATTTATGCCATTTTGTTCTTTGGTTTTATATATCATATCTGTTTTGTGTCTCTCTTCCTTCAATGCAACCTCTTTTTCTGTATGGTTGATCTTTTGTGATGCATCTGTCTAATCCCTTTTTCATTTTTGTTTCTGTATATTTTTAAAAATATTTTCTTTGTGATTACCCTGGGGTTTATATTACCCAATTTACACCTAAAACTGACTAGTTCAAAAAAAGATACCAGCTTAGCTTCAAAAGCATATACATTCTCTGCTCCCAATCTCTCTGTTTTCCCTTTTATGTTGTTTGAGTCTCAATTTACCACTTCATATTTTGCACATTCATTATCAGGAAATATGCCTTTTTCTTGCTCAATTGTTTTCTTCTTGTTGTATGAATTAAAATGTAGAGTTGTAAATTGAGGATACATTAGAACTGGGTTTTGCATTTACCCTTTAATTACATTCACTGGTGATCTTCATTTCTTTACTCTACTTCAAGTCACTCTCTTGTCTTTTCCTTTTAGCTTGTGGAACTCCCTCCCTGTAGTAATTCTTGTAGTGCAGCTCTCTTGTTGAAGAATTCTCTCAGTTTCTGTTTATCTGTGAATATTTTAAATGTTCCCTCATTTTTGAAAGACAGTTTTGCCAGATAATGAATTTTTGGATGATAGTTTTACTCTTTCAGTGCCTTAAATATATCATACTACTGCCTTCTCATGTCTGTTGTTTCTGAAGAAAAGTCAGCACTTATTTTTATAGGGGATTACTTTTATGTGATGAATCATTTTTCTCTTGCTGCTTTTAGAATTCTTTTTGACATTTAATATTCTAGTTAGAATGTGTCTTGGAGTAGGTCTATTAGATTCATTCTGCTTGGATTATGGTGAGTTTCTTGCACATGTAGGACTATGTCTTCATAAGAATGGGAAGTTTTTTGTCATTATATACTGAAATATTCTTTCTGCCCCTTTTCTCTTCTCTTCTCCTTTTGGAATATCCATGACTCATATGTTGTGCTTTTCTTCTGTTACTCAAATCCCTGAGACACTGCTCCATTTTTCCTATTCTTTTGTCTATCTGTTTTTTTTCTGACTGTACAATCATGATTATTCTTTCTAGTTTACTGTTGTATGCCAATATTGAATTTTTAATTGCTACTATTTTGCCCTTCATCTCCATTATTTCTATCATGTTTCCTTTTATACTCTTAAATTCTTCTTTACTGTCAGATATTGTCCTCTTAATATCCTTTATTTATTCATGCATATTTTCTTTCATTGCCTTGAATTGATTTAAGAAATTTGTTTGAGCATCTTTGATTAGTTATTTCAACTTCTGAGTATCCTCTGAAGCTTTAATTTGTTCCCTTGACTGAACCACATTGTCTATTTCTTAGTATGGCTTGTAAATTTTTGCTGATGTCTAGGCATCTGATTATCTTTATGAATTAACTCTGAATGTTTGATTCTCCCCATGTCAGTGGTTTTATTGTTGATTAGCATTGCGTTAAAGCTCTTCTTTAATGCTTGGTCTAACTTATTCTAGACCTTAGAATATCTTATATTTAACTGTCTAAATTTTCTCAGCTCTTTTCATCTGATTCTTGTCCTGGAAATGTGGTTCAATCTTTAAGATTGTATTTTTTGTGCAATTGTTCTACTTTCTGGAGACAACTTCCTTTCCTCTGTTCCTTTTCTGCAAATCTTGATCTGTTCCATTACATGCAGACTTTTCTCCCCATCTCCTAGGATTTGTTTAAATTCTCTCCCTCACCTAGTGCCCCATTTTTCCCTATACTTTTAAGTTCTGTGACCTGTCATATCTTTTTTGGTTTAACACACCCTCTCTCTGCCCCCCTCCCTGCTCTCTGCTTTATAGCAATGAAAACTTTCTACCTCTGCTTTCTTCCCTATCAGGGTTTCCTCCCTGGGGAGGATGCGGTCATTCCAGTAAGGTAGGTCCATTTTGTCTTTTGATAATCCAGCTGACTGAAACTGGATTGAATGATGGCACAACAGAGTTTTTATCGCTTTCTTAATTCTAGTCCTTTTTTTCTTTTTTCTCCTGGAGGCCATTTTCTATGCAGCACACCTCAGTGGCTTGTGTTCTGCCCTGGGTCTGTGTGTATTTAGGACTCTATGCCTGGATATGCGTGAGTTTTAAGTTGCTGCTAAGAGTTGTTCTATAGTCTCTGTCCATGGTGGGAGAGCCCTGGGATGTGCTGCCTCAGTGTGACTCCCAAGCTGCATGGGAGTGAGTGTGGGGAGGGAATGGAAATTGATGGACAGTATGGAATGGAATTTTCCTACCTGAGGCTTTTATGTTTCTTCCATTTAGCATTCATGGAGTCTTTCTCCAGTCAGCACCATCCTCTAGAGTTCTGAGCAAGTGAGATTTGTCCTTTTATTCACTGAATCTCTGTAGGGGCTTTTTCAGAAGTCTTACATCAAATGATGTTGATGATGCCACTTGTTCTAGTTTTCAAGCTGCCAAAATGTGATATATCAGAAGGAGAACAGCTTTTAAAAAGGGGAATGCATTAAGTTGCAAGTTTAGAGTTCTAAGGCTGTGAAAATGTCCAAATTAGAATAAGGCTATAGAAATGTCCATTCAAAGGCATGCAGGGAAAAATATCTTGGTTTAAGAAGACCAATGATGTTCAGAGCTTCTCTTTCAACTGGAAAGACACATGGCGAACATGGTAGCGTCTGCTAGCTTTCTCTCCAGGTTTCTTCTTCCATGAAGCTCCTCCAGGGGCATTTTTGTTCTTCAGCTCCAAAGGTCTCTGCTCTGTGGGCTCTAAAACTTTTTCCAAAATGATACCCTCTTAAAGGACTCCAATAAGCAACCCCACCTTGGATGGGTGGAGATACATCTCCATGGAAACCATTTAATCAAAAGTTACCACCCACAATTGGGTGGGTCACATCTCTAAGGATAATCAAAAAGCTCCTACCCATCAATATTGAATGAAGATTAAAAGACATGGTTTCTTCTGGGGTGCACAACAGATTCAAACCAGTACATCACTTGTCCTGCTTAAATCTTATATATTCCATCTCTTTGCTGAAATTATCCATGTGAACTTGAGTAATTTCTACTTTTTTTCACTAGATTCTGCAACATATAAGCCAAAATTATTTTAAATTCCTTTGTCATCTGTTTCATCTGAATCTGATTCTAATCAATGCATTTTGGTTTTAGACTTCTTTTATGTTTTTGTATACCTTGTACTTTTAAAAATTAACAGACCAGGGCAGCAGCCGTGGCTCAGCAGGCAGAGCTCCGACCTGCTGTGCTGGAGGTCTGGAGTTCGATCCCTGGTGCCTCCTGCCCATATGCAAATTAAAAAAAAAATTAACAGACGATATATTGGATCATTTTTTGGCTTAAAAAATTAAGCAAAAAATGCAGGGAGTTCCCATATATTGCTCTACCATCAGTTTCCTCTATTACTAACATGTTGCTTTAGTGTGGTATTTTTGTTGCAATTGATCAACCATCACTAAACGTTATTATTAAACAATATCCTCAGTTTGCAATAGGGCTCATGTTTGACTGGATAGTTCTATGGGTTTTGACAAATGCATCATAACATATATCCTATATTGCAATAACATGGAATAATTTTATTGCCCTTACAATTCCTTGAGCTTACCAATTTGTCTTTTCCTTCCTTTCCCAGAATCCTTGGCAACCACTGATCTTTTTACTGTCTCTGTAGTTTTGCCTTATCAAGATTGTCATACAGTATGGAGTTCTTTCAGACTGATATTTTTCATTTGTCAACTTGCATTTAAGGTTCCTCATGTTTAGCAGTGGTTTGGCCACCACATTGCTGAATAATATATTTTTTAATTCCTGAATAATACTTTAGTGTATGGATACACAACAGTTTATTTATCAATTTTCATAATGAAGGACAACTTGGTTACTTCCAAATTTTTGCAATTATAAATAAAGCTGCTACAGTTGTGTGCATGTTTTTGCATGGATATACATTTTCAACTCCTTTAAGTAGGCAAACATTGGGGAGCACGATTGCTGGATCATGCGTTGTCTATATTTAACTTTGTAAATGACTTCCATTCTGTTTTCCAAAGTACTATTTTGCATTCTTACAAGCAATGAATGAGAGTTCCTTTTGCTACATATACTTGTCAGCATTTGGTTGTTGTCAGTGTTTTGGATTTTAGCTATTCTAAGAGGTGTGCAGTAGTTTCTCATTGTGTTTAAATATGAAGTTCTCTAATGCCATATGACATTGAGCATATTTTTATATACTTATTTGCAATCTATATGTCTTATTTTGTGAGGTATCTATTCAGATCAGGTGTACATTTTAAATTGTGTTGTTTGTTTCCTTATTGTTGAGTTTTAAGAGCTCTTTGTATATTTTGGGTTTAAATCTTTTACCAGATATATTTGGCAAATATTTTCTCCCAGTGTTTGGCTTTCCTCTCTTTCTTTTAACATTTTTGTTTTTTTGCAGAGCAGAAGATTTTTCATTTTAATGAAATACACTTTTTCATTTTTTTCTTTCATGATTATACTTTTCATGCTGTATCTAAGAATGCATTGCCAATCACAAGGTCCCCTCAATTTTCTCCTATATTATTTTATAGAAGTTCCATAGTTTTGCATACTACATTTAGGTCTTTGACCCACTTTGAGTTAATTTTTGTCAAAGGTGAAAAGTATCTGTCTACATTCATTTTTCCTTCTTTTTTTTTTTACAGGTGAATGTTCTGTGTTGATCAAAGTAACTTTTCTCCATTGAATTGCCTTTGTTCCTTTGTCAAAGATCAGTTGACTATATTTGTGTAGGTCTATTTTTGGGCTCTTCATTCTGTTACATTGATTTATTTCTCTATTTTTCCATTATCACCACACTGTCTTCATTATTGTACCTTTAAGGTAAGTTTTATGGTTGGGTAGTTTCAGTCTTCCAAATTTGTTTTTCTTCAAAGTTGAGTTGGTTATTCCTAGTTTTTTGTATTTCCATGGAAAGTTTAGAATCAGTTAGTCAATATTCACACTATAACTTTCTGCAGCTTTGATTGAGATTTGATTGAACCTATAGCTCAGTTTTGTAGGAACTGGTATCTTAACAATTTTGGGTCTCCCTTTTCCATGAATGTGGAATTCCATCCATTCATTTAGATCTTTAATTTCTTTCATCAGAATTTTGTAGTTGTCCTCATATGGATCTTATATCTATTTTATCAGATTTATGCTTAAGTATTTAGTTTATTTTCTGGTGATAGCATAAACAGTAGTATATTTTAAATTTCAAATTCCACTTGTTCATTGTTGTTATAGAGGGAAGCATTTGGCTTTTATATATTAACTTATCCTGCAGCCTGGCTACATAACAGATAACAGATAACAACCATGTCATCTGTGAATAAAGAGAATTTTTATTCTATTATGTATATACTTTCCTTTCCTCTTTTTTGTCTTATTGTATTATCTAGGACTTCCAGTATAATATTGATAAGGAGATGTACTGTCATGCTCCTGATTGTTGAGGGAAAGGTTGCAGTATTTTACCATTAAGTGTGAGATTACCTGTAGGTTTTTTGTGTGTGTGTGTGTGTGTGTGTGTGTGTGTGTGTTTTATCAGGTTGAGAAAGTTCCTGCCTATTCCTAGTTTGCTAAAAGTTCTTATCATGAATGAGTGCTGAATTTAATCAAGAGCCTTTTCTGTTTCAATTGATTAGATCATATTATTTTTCTTTTCACATATTTTTTGTTGAAAGCTGAATATCTTGCCCAGGGAGCAGGTATGGAGTTAAAGTTTTTACATATTTGAAACTAAGCACACTAGTCTTTTTCGATGAGGGTTTAGTGTGGGGATTTTTAAAAATCTAGTCAGCAACTAGTTGTTGCTGTGGTTTCCCTCAGTAGACCACCATCGTCAAATTCCTCTAATGATGATTTGTGTTTAGGGTACGGTCTAGTTTTCCAGATCTGTTTGCTCATTGTCCCATCCTTCTGGCACATTGTGTGCTCCCTTTTTGATGTGCCCTAGAGAGAATCTGTACCTTGTAGCATTCTCAGCTGTATTCCACTATTATGGTTTTATCATGCTCATTAGGCTGGTGATGGAAAACAGGGAAGAAGGTGTTCTCAGAAGTTCTGTTTAAGCCTAAACATTTTTAACATTTTTTTATTGTATGATATAGCATATATACAAAGCAAAGAAAGAAAAAAAAGCAACAGTTTTCAAAGCAATTATGGGACAGATCCCCTCCAGCTGCTCCAGAATATAGGATGCCAGAAAGAATAAATATTCTTTTATCATCGTTATTGATTTTTTTCTTTTTTTGTGAAAAATAACATACATACAAAAAAGCAAAAAATTTTAAAGCAGAGCACAATAATTAGTTATAGAACAGATTTCAGAGTTTGGTGTGGGTTACACAATTCCACATTTTAGGTTTTTACTTCTAGCTGCTCCAAGCTACTGGAGACTAAAAGAAATATCAATTTAGTGATTCAGCACTTATATTCATTTGTTAAATCCTACCTTCTCTATATAACTCCGTCATCCCCTTTGATATTTCTCTCCTACTCTTTAGGGATATTTGGCTATGCCCATTCTAACTTTTTCATGTTGGAAGGGGCTGTCGGTAATATGGGGTAGGGAGATGGAACTATCTGATGTTCTGGAGAGGCTGGGTTAGGTTTCAGGACTTATCTGGACCAGGGACCCATCTGGAGGTTGTAGTTTCTGGAAAGTTACCCTCGTGCATGGAACCTTTTTAGAATCTTATATATTGCCCTAGGTGTTCTTTAGGATTGGCTGGAATGGTTTGGGCTGGGGTTTGGCAAGTTATGATAAATAGGAATGTGTAACTGGCTTGTGTTAGAGTGTTTAAGCCTAAAATTTAATCGCATATTTTGTCCTGTTCTCAGAGTGTGGTCTCTGTAAATTCTCTTCCCATTCCTCTAGCTGTTGTGTTGGTTCTAAAACATATCCCTGCCCCACTCCATGAATAATGCCTTTTTCTCTGTTTCTTTCCTCCAGCTACCATGGGTTTACTCTATAGCCTAAGATGACAGATCTTCTCTTACTCTTCTCTCTACACATTAAGACTTCTCTCCAGCCAGTACTATGGGATATTGTTTTAGGGGTTTTCATTATCTTCTTTGTGAGTGCCTGGCGAGGTATGGGGAGAAAAATCCTGCCCTGTATCTGTGGTGCCCACAGATTTTAAATAATCTCCTAGTCCACACCTAGCCTTTCGTATTTTACTTAAATGTTCGGCTGTATCTTCCTAGCTTGTATGAATGCATGACATAATTGAGATATGTCCTCTGTACAGATGTGCCTGTGTTCTGCTTCTTTCTGTAGGCACCTGTCCCTTTCTCCGGCTTTTGGGTTACTTGTTTGGCCTGCAGCCTCAATTCGCTGGTGGTTTTTCAGAAAAATCATTAATTTGCAGTTTGTTTATCTTTTGCCTTGTTGGAAAGGTAGGAGTAATACTCTTTCCACCTCACCACATCTCCATTCTAAAATCAGGATGATTAATTAGTTGTTAGTGATTTTGAAGATGAGAGGTTTGAAGTCCGTAGTATAAATATGATTAAGGATTCCCTCCCTCATTTTCCTACTTGTCCCACATTCCCTCGTAGCCATCAAATTCTTCTCATAATATTGAAAGAGTATGAGCAGAGTGGGTTCATTTAACTCATCAATACATACTTAAGATTTCCAGCAGCAGAATATTTGAGATATTGGAGTTTGGTTTGCACAGAGAAGCATTAATATGTTATATAAATCCATTCTCTCAGTTCAACAATTCTTGTTGGTTTTAAATACTCTCCTTGTGGTTGTGTAAGCATTTCTGTATCTTCAGGTAGCATAAAGCTAAAAGTAATAAACTATTCAACACTTTACATAATTATCAAGTTATTTTCACATATACATAGTATGAAATAATAACAGAAAACCTACAATCTAGGCATTGTTATTAATATTGCCCCTTTTTACTGTAAAAGCATTAAGATTTGCAATGAAGAGACCTGCCTATGTCTATAAGAATGTATCAGGCAGAACTGAACCCCAGACTCGTGGTTCCCATTCTAACCATGTTTTTGTTGCATAAATTGTAGCTAAATTCTGATATAATTCATCATTGCATTCATTATTTCAAGAAACATTTATTAAGCAACTATTTTGTCTGTGGTCTGTGCTTATACTCAACACCAAAATATACTCAACCAAAGTCTTTTTCCTAGAGGAGTTCACAGTCTAGTGGAAGAAGTAACATGACTTTTAAATAAAATGTTGCAATGGCTTTCACAATGTGACTGTGTGATTGTGAAAACCTTGTGTCTGATGCTCCTTTTATCTACCTTGTCAACAGACGAGTAGAACATATGGAATAAAAATAAATAATAGGCGGAACAAATGTTAAAATAAATTTAGTTTGAAATGCTAGTAATCAATGAAAGGGAAGGGTAAGGGGTATGGTATGTATAATTTTTTTTTCTGTTTTAATTTTATTTCTTTTTCTGTTGTCTTTTAATTTCTTTTTCTGAATTGATGCAAAAATGTTCTAAGAAATGATCATGATGATGAATATGCAACTATGTGATGATATTGTGATTCACTGATTATATAGGTAGAACGGAATGATCAAAACAGGAATGTTTGCATTTATTTGGTGTTTTTTTTTGTATTTAAAAAATAAAAAAAAGAAGAAAAAATGTTGCAATGACATCTGGTGTTGAGAGTAAGATAATGGCTTTGGGGGTCATATAGATATCGATTCAAAATCTTATTTTTCTGTTTTCTAGCTAAGCAAGTTTGGGCAAATTAACTTCTTTAGATTTCAGTTTCAATGAAACTCCAGGTGCTTTTGCAAGTTATTTATCTGCACGGGAACTGTGTCCTTCCATTCTATATCGAGGAGGAGGGAGATGATCATGTCCCACAGTCATCTAAGAAAAGTGCTAAGTTTTGCACAGATTGGGCCATGTTTGAAATAATCACTGCAGCAAAAAGAATAAAATAATCCTAATAGGTTTAGGACAACTGGAGGGCAGTCCTGGAGCCAAGAAGAGAAAAGTCCTTCATAAAATGCATGGCTGTCTATAAATGGAAGTAGTGGAGTGGATGCCATGGAGCAAAACATCCTGTCTCCTTCCTAATTTTTTCATCGTAAGCAGTAGGGCCTCTTTATTTACATTTAGCTATTTATTTCCTTTCATTTAAAATCATCCTTAATGCTTCAGTTTTCCATTTCCAAGGATTAGATCGCCAAGAAACAATACTATAAGAATTTCAAATGGTAAGATGTATTCTCTATTTCAACAGGGAAAAGACAAAGTAGCCAGGACTTGGGCTAAGAGACATTTTAATGCTAGAAAATTAGAAATGGCTTAGAAATAAAGAATAAATTTAAACAGAAATACATTAGCATGCAGACTCAGAGCCACCCCCAGGTCACTGTTAGAGAATACTGTAACAGAATGTAGTATTAAAGTGGCTGCCTTAGGAAAATGACACTTTTAATCGGTACCTGTGATTGGTAGGTTACCAATGGACTTTGGAGTTCCAATGAACACTTACCTGGAGATTCACATGTAACCTCATACTGGCTTTCTTAAAAACACTTAGGGTTATATTTGTCATCACACATAAGACTTGTCATTAAGATTTCTAAAGTGCAGTAGGCACCTTGCTTCATTTTCCTCACCACTATTTTTTTTTCCATATACTGGTATGAAAAATTAGGAATCATGAAAAGTCACACATGAGGTTTTGATAAGGTTCTAAAAGTTCTTCACACAGAAGTTGAATTCTGATTTGGTGGAAAAAGTGATAGGACAGAACTTATTTCCCGGTTGTTTTAATTTGTTAAAGGTGTGAAAATGCAATATATCAGAAATGGACCGGCTTTTAATAATGGACATATATTAGCTTACAAGTTTATAATTCTGAGGCCATGAAAATGTGCAAATCTAGGCATCAGCAGGACAATACTTTTTCCTGAAGAAAGGCTCCGGTGATCTGGGAAGGCATGCAGTGATGTCTGCTGGTCCTTCCCTTCCCGATTTCGTTGCTTTCAGCTTCTGGCTGCTTGATCTGTGTCTTTCTTTCTGAGTTTCAGTTTGTTTCTTTTTGCTTCTGTCTCTCTGCGTCCCTGAATTTCATCTCTTATAAAGCACTCCAGTAAGAGGATTAAGACCCACCTGGCTCATTTCTCAACTGAAATAACCTAATCGAAAGGTCCCACCTATAATGGGTCAACATCCATAGGAATGGATTACCTTAAGAACATGATCTTTTCTGGGGTATGCACAACTTCAACTCATCAGGCCCACTAGGAAAATATTTTTCAGGCTTCAATGAATACACGTTAACCATATAGTAACACTAATGATAACAATGTATAATGGTTGGGCTACTCTTTTCAGCTCTTGAAATGTGTTTAAATCCATTTCATTGTGCTTCATTTGATCTTTATACAGTTATGAGAGCAGATATTTTTTAGACACCTATTTTTTAAATGAAAAATACTCAGAGACATGTTAAGTGGTCTCAATGTCACAGAGCAAATAAGTGGAACTTTGGGGGCTAAAATGAAGAACTTCTGATTCTTATAAAAACATTATCTTTTAAAAATTTTTATTGTAGTAACATGTATGCAACATAAAATATCCCATTTTAACCACTTTCATGTATATTAATTACATTCACAATATTGTGCTCCCAACAACACCATTCATTACAAAACTTTTTTGTGACCCAGAACAGAAACTTTGTACCTGTTAAACTATAACTCCCAATTCCCCCTTAAAATAATGTGTAGACTATGGATGGCTCGCACTTGTTCCTGTGTATGTATCATGTTGTTTTATCAACATGAAAGGTAACCATAATTACACTTTGGAACACTGCATTTCTACATAGGTCTGTATTTACCTGCAAAACTCACGGGGTCTTTACTGGAGAAACAAGACTTGGGTGGTTCCTAAAGTAAGCTAACCCAGATTTCCACATATAAAATTCAACCTCTACTGCTAAATTTTGGAGTCTTGAGATAGTATTTGAGAAATGCAAATCAATTGTCATTCACTGATAAGTGTTAATGACTAGAATTTGGTAAAAAGACACTTCTTAAAATCAATTTCCAGATTTGACAGCTCAAAAATATAGCACATATGCAAATAACTATAGCACTTTCTAATTAAGTCAAACATTGATTTGCTTTAAGTTGTGTTAGTTGTTAGAGATCTTCAAGGTCGTCTAGTTAAATCTCATCCAATGCAAAATTTCATTTCAAACGTTCTTCAGGGGTGAATATCCTCCCTCAGCTCGACTATTACTAGGATCCAGGTCACTACAGAATGGCAACATTTTCTTCCCACTAGCCTCAGAAATTCTTCCAGATCTTTGCAGAACAACAAGTGTACCTCGCTTTTAACTCTTTCTTATAGCAGTTGTTCAAATAAACTTACTAACAGCATTTTATAGGCACTCTTCTGAATGCTAGATTTGGGACCAATAACCTGGAATAAAGAACACTAACACTATGATTCTTTCAGTAGCATAGTAAGAGGAACAACAATAATAAAAACTTCAGAACTTTTATTGAACATTTACTAAATGTTTAACTCTGTACTTGCATGATCGTCTTTAATCCAGCAAGCTAGAGAAATCTGAACCTAGGAAAAATTAAATAATTTTGCTTAAGATAGTACAGCTAACAAGTGGCCTTGACTTTGCTCTCTTTCATTTTCAAGAGAAAAGGTTTTCTCTAGTTTCGGAAAACACATGGTCTCTCTGCTATGAGGCTGATGAACGCTGTCTCATAACTTTCAATTTCAGTGTTTTGCCACACTCTTGACTGCAGTTTATGCTTTATTGTGTCCAATTCTCCACTTAGAAAACCTCACTGGTGTATACTGTATACATACAGTTGTAACAAAAATCAATTTTATGCTTCAAATTTGTTGGCACAAGTTATGTTTTAGTTGCAGAACATTTACATTCTGTGCAAGTATGTAGAGAACAAGAATCATAAATTAAGTGGTTTGGACTCCATACTTTTAAAGAATTAAGATCTGGAAAAAAATGAACTTGTCCTTGATTCTCAGTTTAACTGCTTAAACTCTTCATCATTGGGTAGGTCATTAACCTCTCTCAGCTTTGATTTCTTTTATGGAAAATGAGGATAAACTCAGAGAGTTATTTTGAAGATTGAATGAGATGATGGGTAGAGTGTTTAGTACTTATTCAGCACACAGAGGTCCCTCAAGGTATTACTGTTGTTCTTCCTGGGTCTGAAAGAATTCCTGGAATGGATGGCAGATGGAATCCAAAGCAAGGTATGGAAGGTTGACTCATGTTTCCATTCTCTAGTGGCATGGTCTTCTAAAAGAGCTAATCGGCAATCTATTCCAAGAAATATTCAGGGTGCGGAAAGATATTCACCTCTCAGAGCTGTAAGAAAGGGGCTTTTGCATTAGGTAAGCATTAGCTAGATGACCTCTAAGAGCACTTACAACTTGGAGGGTCTGATTTAATTAGAAAATGCCATCATTAGTGGTCCATTTATATTTGAGTTGTCAAATTTTATTACTGGTTTCAAGGACAGTCTTCTTACTTTATTAAAGTCATTAGTGCCTACCATACTTACCAGTGAATAATAATTGATTTTAATTTTTTCAAGTAGTATCTTTAGACTCATAAGATCATTGGCAGGTTTATGGATTTCTTTAACATATAAAATGCTTCTGATTCAAGGTTTGCTTCTAATTCTGTTTTGCCTGCAGTTTTTATTTTTCCCTTTAAATTAGTCGCAGCACTTAAGGACTACAAATACAGTGATTTGGAGTTGGTATTGCTATATTTAATTGGCTGGAATTGAGTGGCAACAGCTCTCTGGATAGAATTATGCTCTGCAGTTAGCCACGGTCCCTACCAGTCCCTACTGTCCTACACTGTGTGCTTTGCTTATTTTTGTTACTTGCTTGTTATCGAGGCATCTGAGTTTGCCACCTCTGCTTTAATTTATTTATTATTCCCGTTAATTCTTTCCAACTCCTCTAATTGACTTCTAGTTTTGGACTTCGTGTATTCACAAAAGGGAAAATTGAGTTACATCAAACGTTGGATTTCTATTAGTACATTTTGATCTGATCTGATTTCTTAAACGTTGGTGAGAAGAGAAAAGACCAGCGGGCCTAAGCACATCAAGCATGAAAGACAGCTGTCGTGAAGTAAAAAGGAACTGGAGGAAGGGAAATATAAGTAGTATGTCATGAGTCAATGAAAGCTCAGTGAAAGCTTAAAAAAGGAAAGAAATAGTCTGAAAAATCATACTGGTTAAACAGATCTAAGTGGCAGAATTTGGTATTAAAATGGCTTTGAGAAGATGGATATATAGTTATGTGTGCTGTCAAGTAATTTCATGCATTGGAATATGAATAAAAGCTAAAATTATCCATTGAACACAAAATATCTGACCTTTGGGAATGGCTTCCTAATTAAGCATACTGATTTGCACATTTTAAAATATATCTCTTTAAAACATATTTAGATATATGACTTTACATAAATCAATATGGATGTCAAGAAGTTTGGTCAAAAAACTCCCATATCATAAAATTGTCTACTTTGCCACATTTTAACTTCGTTAGCATTCTATAATGTCATCTACTACTCCTTGCTCATTCACCAGAGAGCATGACTAATAACGAAAGCAATACCAATTCTATATTCTTGGCTCAAAAACATGGTGATGCACTATAACTCTGAATGTCTATTTACTTGTTGGTATTTAGATATCTCCTAAGAAAAAACCTGATTTCTCAATAACATATAAAAAAGAATATGCAATAAATATATGCTAAAACTTTGATGAATACCTGGAATAACTTTTTAGCTGCAACATAATTCTTAAATCATCTAAAAAACAATTGAACCCTATGGATCTCGTAAGTAAATTTTATCCAAAGCACACATAGGATATGAAATAATACAAATATGGCTGTGCTGCAGTAAGAACTGTACTTTTTATTGCTGCATATTATTGTGATATCATCAGTTACATTAAATCCTATTTAAAAGGCTGATTCCAGTATGTGTACCGATTTGAAATGAAACTTAGAATTTTATAGGCAAAGTCCTTCAATGAGCAATGAAAAATGATTAGGGAAAGACTGTTGAATAGAAAAACAGCAGGCGACAGTAAATCATTCTGAATACAGTTTTACTTTTTATGAATAAGTCTGCAAAATATCAACGTAAAATGTGCAACTTTTTTTTTATGAATACAGCCTTAATACTGAAAGCCAGTTCAAGTAGTGAACATTTAAAAATTCTTATGACATGGGATTACACCCTTCTGGTTCGCACAGCACACGTTGCATTGGTTCGATTTTACTACTCCTTTTCTCCCTCCTCAGAAAGAACAGGAGTCCATGGTAAATCCTTTGTTTTTTTTTTTTTAAAGAAGAATCTATGTTGTTTTTATTTTTCTACCCTATTTAGGAAAGGGTAGGGATATTTCCATACAAAAATGGTACCTGTCTTTATGGGCATTTCAAATTTCATGTGTATTAAATTACCATTATCATTAATAAATACTCACTTTATATGAGGTTCCATCCAGAACCACCAAGAAAACATTTTCCTTGACCACAAAGAACTTTGTGATTAAAGCAGGAACACTATAAAGGATATTTACTAGCCCATATAAACATTTTACCAGCTCATTCTGTCCCATGGAATACAGTGAACAGAATTAACATTTGTAACTGCTGTCCAGTATCAATGGTTATTGACTAGTGAAATAGGCATATAACTTTCGTTTCCTCTAGCTTAAGGAAACAGGGCAAACTAATTAAATAAATCTGCATTTCGTTCTCTTTTTAACTTTCCCAGATGGAGTAGGCATGAAGTGGAGGAGATTCCCTCTTTGTACTATGAGGTAGCCACCCCCAAATGATGCCATAGTAGTCTCACTGTATGGATAAATTTTATTCATTTCCTTATTCATGAACATTAAGGTTGTTTCCATTATTTTATTCTTATAAATAGCTTTACACATAAAGGAGCACTCATATGAAAATATTTGATCAAACCTTTGACTATTTTCTCTGGAAAAATTCTTAGAAATGGGATCATTGGATGAAACTATGTGACTATGTTTTGCATCTTGAGCCATAGTTCCAAACTATTTCACAGAAAATTTGCCACATTCAGCACGCCTCCAAAACGTATGATACTAGCCATGTCATTTCACTTTTCTCAAAATGGAGTACTAGCAATTTAATCATTGCCTTTGTGAGATGTTAATAAAGCAACTATTGTTGATTTTAATGTTTTTTTTCTTGTATTTATTAGCTATCTCTGTTTTTTTTTTTCCTGTAAATTTTTCTGGTTCTTTGTGCCTTTGCTAAATTTTCTACAGAAAGTTTAGTTTGATTTTCTTAATGAATTATGAGAACTTTTCATGCCATTTGGGTATTAGCTGTTTGTCATATTTGTAGAAATACTAGAATCCTGTTTGCTGTTTATTTTTAATTTCGATGTTAGTGCCATGTGTGTTTTTGATGCACAGACTTTAAAAATAAGGCAGACTCAAATAGATCGTTTTTTCCTTTGTACTTTCTTCCATTGCTTTTGCTTAGAAAGTCTTTCCCTAATGTAAAAAACAACAAACAACATAACCTATGTCTTTTTTTCTATCTAATGATACCTTTTATTAAAGTCATTAAATATCTAGTATATTTAGAATTTATTTTCAGATATTATGTGGTGTGGAAGAAACTAATTAATCTATCCATTCATGTATTAACTCTTTATTGAGCATCTGTAAATGCCAGGCACTATTTTAGATAGAGCTGTGACTAAAATAGACAGACTAAATCCCTGGTGGAGTGTATTTTCTAGAAACATAATTTTCTCCCCAAATGTTCAATGATTTTTCAGCATCATTTCTTCACTATTCCTTTTTTTCTCCTTTCATTTCTAAGAGTTTTTCTCTAAAATAGTATAAGGAGTTAAAATCTGTTTTGAGAAGCTATCTTTCATCCATCTGACTACTGACTTTTATATAAATATAATTGATTATTGTATAGTACAGTGCATTTTAATTTCTCTTATGGCACATATTCTTTTGCTTAATCTTCCTTTTGCTAAACATTTTCCTGGCATGTTGATAGCCATTCTTTCTCCAGATGTAATTTAGAATCATTGATAACTTCATCTTATACTAAAGTGCTGCTGCTGAAATTTGGGTTAAAATTATAAATTATTTCTGAAAGCCTTGACATCTTTACATTATTCAATCTATTCATCCAGGAACTTGGCATGTATCCCATTTATTGTGGCCTACCTTCAAATCTCTTAGTAAATCTTTCAGAATTTTTTGCTTTTAGGCTTTATGCTTCTCCTATTGCAGCTGTGCCTTCTACTTTATATTTGCATTTTCTTATGCAGAGAATATTTTCCTGTACTTAACTATTTATTTTCAATATAAAGAAAATAATATATTTCTCTATGTGTGGTTTATATCTTATCAATTTGCTGATCCTGTTTATTAGTTCCAAGAATTTTTCAGTTCAATCTCTAGGCTTCTCTACATAGATAATTTTGCAGCAGTAAATTATTGTAATTTTGATTCCTTCTTTCCAGTAGCTATATGCCTTCTTTATGTTTTACATTTGTCTAAAATTTCCAGGCTCCTAATATTTAGTCTTGATCTAAAATTTATTTTTAAAGGTCTTTAATGTTTTGCCATTAAATGTGAAGTTAGCTATTAGCGTAGGCTAAGTATTCTCGACCATAGTAAGGAAATAGATATTTTTCCCATGTTATTAAGTATTTGCTTTGTTTTGTTTTGTTTCTGGGCAGAAATTTATGGTAAATTAATGTTTTTGAACTTTTAACCTCTATTGAGTTTTCCTCTAATTAACTCATTGACATATGAATAAATTTTCTTCCACTCTTGTTACAACTTCTATTTAGTTATTTTGAATTATTTAATAAATTCTCTCCCATATTTATTTTAGAAATTTTTCTCCTTATAGCCATAAGTTAGAATGTTCTGTAGCATTTTTTTTGTTCAATTATGTTACATTTTGGATTTCTCATTATCATTCAATTATCTTGAACGCTTCTAATTGTTATATGTGTTCTAGAATTATTATAGCATAAATTATCCAATTCTTAAAATTTGGAAAGAATTCCTAGGTAAAGCTATTTTAGCAAATGTCTCCTTGGAAGGTAATTCTTTGACAACTTTTTATTTTCCAGTTTTGTTTTACCTTTTTGATGACTTTTATGAAAATCAATGAGAGCAGGCTCCAAAGTTAAGTGAAAGAACTGGAAACCCTGGAAGCCTCTCTTCTCTGCACTAGCACATCAGTGATTGCTTCTCTTCCAGAATTTTTTTTATTAGCTCTCCTACAGGTAAGCAGGAAACAGCACAGTCAGCAATTGACTACACTGCCAAGTAAGAATTCCTTGCTGACTGTAAGCCCTCAGTCCTCAAGTGACTGGAATAATGTTTAGTAAATTTTCCAGGGATTATGGGCAGTGAGAACACAAAGCTATGCTTTCTTGTGAGTAATCTAGTTGGGAGTTTGCAGTGTTGGCTTGTACCGCCTACTCAAATAGAATGAGACCATTGAGTAAGTCTGAAAAATGGGAAGGACATTAAATAAAAAGCAAGTAGAGAGTCTCAGTTTGCATCTGGCTGCTGTGACAAATACCGCACAGTGGTTAAGCTTAATGAAAGGAATGTATTGGCTCACAGTTTAGAAGGCTAGACATCTAAATCACAGCATCGACAAGTACAGGCTTTCTCCCCAAAATCTCTACCATTCTGGCACTGGTTTGCATCAATCCTTGGGATTGGCTACTTCGTTTGCATCTCTGCCTCCCATCACATGATGCTCTCTCTCTTTCCTCGTGTCTGCTCTTTCGGTTCCTACTGACTCCTGGCTCCTCCCTGTGGCCTTCTCTGACTGACTGTGTCCAAATTTCTTCTGATTATACAGAACTCCAGTATAATGGATTGAAGCCCACCCTAATTCACCTGGGCCATACCTTAACTAAAAATAACATCTTCATGAAATCCTATTTATAAATTATTTCACACCCACAAGAATGGAAATTAATATTAAGAACGTGCTTTTCTTAGGCTACATAATCTTATCCACCTAGTAGAGGGTGAACAAAAAATATCTTCTCAATTGTGTGGGTTTTTTTTTATATTTACCAGTTGCATCATTTTTATTACATGACTTCTTTTTTTTTTTTTTTAACATGGGCAGGCACCGGGAAACGAACCTGGGTCCTCTGGCATGGCAGGCAGGCATTCTTGCCTGCTGAGACACGGTGGCCTGCCCTATTACATGACTTCTGCTCTTCTTTTCTTCTTCATCATCATCATTCTCATCATGATTATCATGAAAATCTACTACATTGTACAGAACATGTGTTATTAATTAATATATCATATATTTAATGACCATGTCTACACATACATTTCTATACAAGGCTTTATGGGGAATACCAATTAAAATGATATAATCCCAATAGCATATAAAAATTATTATAGTTTACACAAGCTATTTTTCATCCTGAATTCAGAGATAGTGTAAGGAATTGCCAATGAATCAGGTGAAGTTATAAGCCCAAAGAATGTATCACTGTGGTTAAGGCTGAGGAAGGTATCACAAGAAATAGGGCTTGAACAAATCTTTGGAATAAAGCATGCTGTTTGGAAGAACATATTTTTCTTCAGTCTATCATTGACAGGTTGGAGTTAAAGAGTGTCATGATCAGCAGTGGTTAGGGATATTTATTTGGAAGTCATATATAAAATGAAATACAGAAGGGAAAGTCCAGGAAAAAACAAACCAACTAAGAAGCTGTTTTCATTGAGAGCTACTTCTAGAGACATGACTAGGTATCTAAAATCCAGAAGCTTTATGGTGAAGTGCAAAAGTTTGTTTTGTAGAGTCAGTATATCTAAATAGCTTTTAATATCTCTGTGCCTCTCTTTCTGTATTTAAAAATGTAAAGTTTGAATACTACAGAAACTACTTTTCACATTTAAAACATGATGATAAGATGATCTGACTTGAATCCTTTTTCACCTCTTCTACTGGAAAGCAATACACAAACTAATTTTTAGTCTTTTTTTGCTCACTTGGAGTTTAGGATGGACCTTTGGTCTTAATCTCTAGCAACAAGAAGTCAAAGCCTGAGTTTTGTCACACAGTCATATAAGTGAGTGGAAAACAATCTATTTATGGTCCACCTGGTCAGGTGGTTTCACACCACATAGACACAATTTTATACACTTCCGAGTATTGCTAAAAAATTTATTCTTATCTCAGATATGAAAAAGGATTTAGATAAAATAAATATTTGGATTTCAAGAACTGGAGCCAGACAGCAGTGATAAAATATTATTTTAAAAAACAATTTTAGATTTATTGTTCCTCCTTCCCCTGAGAATACTACCCCCTTACTCCCACTTCAGGTGGCCATAATAGTTAAGAAGCAAATAAAAGCAGTAGAGGCCAATGCGTTTTCCTGGAAATAGATGCATATAAGCTACATTACGAAAGAAATGACTATAGAGAAGAAAGATGTTATATTAAGCTAATTTGTATCCCCCTCTCTTGGACTCCTTAGTCCCTTTCCTTCATATCACAGTTATTATATTTTCCATCGAAACCATGAGAAATATCTCCATAATGAAAACATAAATCAATTTTAGAAGACCTTTTAAAAATTAAAATGCATCCAGACTGCGAGAGCCAGAATGACATAGGTTTCCAAGAGCAACGAGAAAGTTCCAGGAAATAATATGGATTTTTGAGCAGTATCATCAGGTCATACTCCTCAGAAAGAAAAAACATTTAGTGTCCATGAAAGTTGGGGGAAAAAAAAAAGTAAATGCTTTCTATGGACAAACTGTTTGGAAAATATTAAGAATATATTTTCAGCTGAAACCAACATCCAGGGTAAATGTTGCTCTTTTTTTTTTTTTTTTTTTTTTTAATGCTCACGTTTTATCAGTTCTTCCATCAAATCTTGGGACTTGGCAGAAATAGAGCTCAGAGATGTCCTTAGTTTAAAGATGTTCCAGTACCCAGATTTAAATGGGTGCAGTGAAGTTTGTAGTTTCACTGATAGAGAGATGCAATAAAGATTTGAAGGCAGCAGCTGGTTCCATGGGAAGAAAGAATTCAGGCAAAAGGACGCAGGCAAGCGTTCTTAAGTCGGAAGAATGATAGTAGATTTCCAGTTATGTTAAAATGTTTTATAGGAGGCTTTTATATAGGCAATTATATGTGGGAAGGTTAACTTTAAAAAAAAGGCAGACTTGGAGGCAATAATAAAATACAATTAATTATGACAGACTTGGTCACGTTATTTTGCGAAAGTTTAATTTATTCCAAAATGTATCACTTGATGTTTTGAAATCCTTTCATCATTAAACCAATGATACACATTGTATGAATCAACAGGCACAGAAGTAATATTTTAAACATTTTCTTTTTTCGCCTTTCTCTGTGTTGCTAGCAATACAATTGATTGAACTCTCCACTCAATGAAATCCATATACATATAGCTGTTGCTAGATGCAATATTTGATATCACAAGTATTTCCACAGACATTGGAGCCTATTCTAAAAGTGGACATTTTTGGCCTTTTTTTCCTATAAAATTTGAATAATGTGAAATTCATTCTTAATCTGAAAGGTTGCTAATTTCAAGGGTTTTGGAAAACAGAAGCATTCTTTGAAGTGTTTTGAAAGATATTTTAAAATGTCTTCCACAAACAAATTTGTTTTTTACAGACTGCTCTGCTCATTGACACACCAAGACACCACTTCAAATGTAACAGCAGAGCTGCGGACAGGCAGGAAGCCACAGCAGCCGACAGGGCACTTTTGAGACAGACAAGCTGCAATCATGGAGGGAGAGAGCCTTAAAAAAAAAAATCTCAAGAATTTCTCAGGCTGAAGGTAAAAACTCGTTCACAGAGTACATCAGTTTCTGTGCCCAGAGCCTCAGGTCCAAACCCGTGCTAACGGCAGCATGCAAAGCACTGCTGGACACTGCTGCTCCCTGCGACAGACCAAACTCACAAAACAGAGCTGGAGTGGCCACAGCAGCATCTTTGAACTTGGAGAGTAGCAGCAGCTCTGCTCATCAGTAAAAATCTATTTTCATCTATATTCCCTGCATTGACAATCTGAACTTTAAATAAGTTGTTCTCACACTTTCCGAATAGAAAGATCACTTTTAAAATTAAAAATTCTCTTTGCTCCTGAGAAACTGTCAATATTAATTAATAGAGAAAATGAATAATAACCATAACTCTTAAGACTGTGTAGCATCTTCAATAAATTTCTGTTTTATTAATCATGGGTGTATCTGCAGTATTTTGAATTAAATATGTAATTTAAAAAATGTACAATTTATTTAAGCATTGCTTTTGGTTCATATTTCTCACAAGAACACTGGGGCCCATAACTTGGGAACTGCTAGTCTTTGTCCTCAAGAATCTTCTTTTGGCTATTCTACGTGGAAGCTTATCCAGTTGGAGTTTTCAATTATGGATATGATTCAATTTACAAGTTTCTGAAAAGTAGTTTTATAAAGCATGTTATGTTTAAGTGAAATTGAAGTTTGGTATTAACAACTTCAGTTGCAAAAATCTTTAGAAAGTAAAGACTTATTTTATAAAGGGATAATTTATATTGGCGATGTTTGGCATTTTGTATATCATGTAACAGACAAAGGGCTCAACTTAAGATTGGGTCTTTATATAGAGATATCAGACACTTAGAATATGAAAGAACTTTAACACAATAGTAAATTACTGTCTGGATGACAGAAGAATATATTTAATAGACTTAGGAGAAAGTGCTGAAATATTAAATGATATTTAAATATTTTATCCATATTTATAAGTATCACATTTGTAAAAAGCAAACAAATCTGGCATTTGGGAAAGAAAGGTTCGGGTTCAGAATTGGAAAATTGACCACAGAACTGGTTCAATCAGAATAGAAGGAAATTATGAAAATGATTCACAACTAAAGGGGGTAAGTGGGAAGAGACAGAAAATATTGCATTTGTACATCTGAGGCACTTAATAGTATATAAGGTCAGTGTTAAAATCAAACACAGGGAAAATGTATTTTTTAGGGCTATGGAGGAATCTGCAATAAAAGTTCTCCATATTATCCACTGTGTAAATAAGAATGACACATTTTAAAATGTCTTTCCTTCTAAAAATTCAGAATGGTTACAAATCTATTTACTGGGAACTCCTTCAGTTAAATCATTGACAGGTGATAATAATTACTGACTTTAAATATCAAATATGAAATTTTAACCATTGAAAATTATTCTAGAAAAAAACGATTGTTTTGTAAGTAGAAACAGCAGTAGTAACTGAATGTAGCTATCAAAACTCAGCCATAGTAACTAAGAATTAACAGTTGGTTGACTTTAAAACTTAGGGAAACGGAAAAAAAAAAAGAATATTGAGTGTGGCATGCCATAAAACTAAATCTATTGTTACATTTACACTCAGCATATGAAAACCTTCTCACTTGACGTTAACTTGAAAAATATTATTACAATTCTTGGTTGCCTAAAAATTTAAATAGAAATATTTTCAAGTACCACATCACTAAATATTATAATTGAACCAAATGAGATACATTTTAAATTAATATATTTGTTTAAGCTTCCATCCACCATATGCAAAGCAACTTATTGTTCTCTGATATCAGAAGAAAACAACTCTCCAAGACTGTGTTATCTTTAATACAATTTCATATTTGGTGGTTGAAGCAATCACTAGAGGAAATCACCCTCAGTTTCTAAAAGCATATTCTTAAAGCCAATATTCCTAAAATTACATTTCTAAAAACAAACTCTGACCCCCACTGTTTTGACAAAAGGATATCGCTATATTGTTCGCATTAAATAAATGCCAGAGGTAGAATATGGCAATTTACGCTTATTGTTAGATTGCTCAGTTGTATTTTCCCTCCTGCAAGTATATATTGGAGTTCATACTATCCCTGTTTTATTTTTTTGGCATTTATTCCATTGCAATCCATACTGAGACCGTTGAAGAGTAAAGATAAATGTGGAATGATACTTAGGGAACACAGTAAGTATTAAGAATATTCTAGGTTCTTATTTTGTTTTAAATATCGAAAATTCATTCTTTTTAAATAAAGAATAAGTAAATGGACAGAAAATTGGATCTTATTTTTCAAGTTGTATATTGAGCAATTTGATTTTTATAAATCTTAAAGGACAATGAATAATTTTCTCTAATGTAGAAGCTGCTGCTCACAAGCTCTCAGCTCCCCAGCAGTTGATGGATTGGGCTTTTCCATTTCCATTACTAACAATGGCTATCAGAAAAAAAATCAGTCTTTGAGAGTCTGAAAAAGGATTTGTGTTTATTTTGGTTACTAAAGAGTGGGAAAAAGCACACACATATATAAACAGCAAATACTCCAGTTGAACTTGAGGCCTTAGGTGAAATTTATTCTAAGCATCACAACATATGTGATAAATAAGGTAAGAAATATTTTGAGAAGAAAAAGCAAGTAACTTTTATAATGCTGAAAATATACATAGAGTTTTCTATGAGAAAATTGGGCTTATAAGGAAAAGTCCGGGTAAAATTTCAGGGTTTAAGAGAATACCAATAAAGTGAAGATTGACATTAACCAGACCAGGCTATAAATACCACACAAAGAGACCAAACAAGTCCTCCCCTGACAGGTCTGGCGACCTCTTCCCTTCAGAACAAACCTATAATGAAATACACTGGAATGAAACCCGTTGCTCTTTTAGGATCAACGAAACATAATATGTTAGTTAGAGCACTTTTGTTTTTGGATGATTTCACATTTGCCTGTTTATCTGACTGCTGCGGTAAGCGGAGGTTAAACAGGCAACATAATGAAATGGCCAAGTCCCCACAAGCGTGTCTCATTCAACCGTCTCTACTCCTTCTTGTCTTATATCTCAGACTAATAGGACTTCTCGTCTCTCAACAGCATTTTGAGGTGGAAGAGGAAGTCACTTTCATGTTTAAGAAAAATCTTTAATTACCAGGACTGAGAAAAAGGAAAACATTAATGTGGAAGTAAACATACCTCTTTCTGCATCTTATGGCCTTGTATAATACAAGCGTGCAGAGCTTATTTTATTTATATTTCTAGCACTGACATATGTTTCATTCCCCTTTTCAATCTTTCAAGATATGCATTATGTGACTATAATGCTCTAATAGGAATATCATGCCCTATAAGCTGTTTGTTGCAAAGGTTGACTGATTATATTACTGTGTAATAAACATATGTTTTGTAACTTAGTGGTCAGCTTTCCAGCAATGATTTTAAGTGTACAGTTTCTGGTAGAATTCTTAATAGAATGAATTTTTCAGGATACCACCTATAAATAATGTAAACACGAATGATAAATACAGGCACTGATAATATCTTCTAATATCCATTGCCAGCTACAAATAAATATTATTTAAAATACATATTGGTCAGAAATTCTAAATACTGTTTTAAATTATTACTTGAGTTGACTAGGAAATGACCAGTAAATATTAATTGAAGACTTGCTATTAACAGCAATAGGCTAGCTACTGAGTTAACAAAACTGAATCTCCTGTGGTAAAAAAAAAAAAAAAAAAGCGGTAATATTGCCACATTACTTCCCAAATTACAACAAAGTGTTCTATGAGATGAACCTTTATTTGTGATACATAAAATACTTTTGGTGACTTTACGAGCAGCTCAAATTGCAGCCGTTGCTTTGAAAAAAAAAATCCATTACAGATAACTAGTCGATAAAATTAAAATTACCATTGGTACTAACTTCAAAGATTGCTCCCTCTATGGGAAAAGCTTAATGTACTTCATCTGAATGATGATGTCCAAGCATAGCCAAAGCCTCAATTGTATACTCAACAATGCTGTAGAAAATAGGAGCCTTTATCATAAAACTTGAACTGCCTTTGCAATCTCAGCAATGTGTTGCTCCAAGTTGAATGAAATACATTACTAATTACGATGAATTTCCTTTTGTAATGGCTCTCCAATTCCTATCCTTTCTTCTCCTCATCACATTTGATGCACAGGATAGGCTGCCTCTTTTAAGAACCCAAACTTCATGAAAGAATACCTCAAACAATGACATCTGTATTCTTGCTACCATCTTGCAAAACAATTTATTCAATTCAGCATGAAATAATATATTTCCATGTTATTACTATTATTGCATGTTAGTTCTATTAGCCTCACTGCAACTTCTAAGCAACATGTGGTGCAAGAATATTGCTTATTTATCTTTAGAATTCCCTTGTTTAGCCCAGTATTTGACACATAGCAAGTGCCCTATAAATAATTTTTGAATGAGCAAAAGAATGAATGCATTTATTTCACAGAAGCATTTTATCTTATGGATGTTTTCACTACCTTCCTTGGAATTTTGTTAGATATACTCATTTCCAAAGTAGATGACAGAGTCCTAATCAAATGTAGGAAAGACCAGATATCCAAAGGAACTTACAGTGTCGTTGGAGGGGAAATGACAGAAAAGGGAGGAGAGTTATTGGGGAGAAGATATTATTTATATACTACCATCAATAAGATTGTCTTGAAAAAAGGACTTTGCTCTAAAAAGTTCGAGAATCCCTATTCAATGATCTGTGGAAGTAATACAGAGGTGACATAAAGATTTGACATAAATTAAAATTAGCATGATGAGAGCCTCAACTAGTCTTTTGTTTAAGTTATATCTCCAGCTAGAAGCACAGTCCTGTCACATAATGTGTTCAATGAATATTTATTTTTATCGGTGATGACAGTGACATATTGGCCTTGTATATAAAGATATAAAGATATTTAACCCCAATAAGCTTGGATAGTGATAGAGCAGAATTCAGTTTTACTTGTTTCTTGTCTTATTTCCCTCTTTATGACTGACTTGAAGTTCACGTGTGCTTCTGTTCTCATTTTTCAATTTGCAAATTTTACATGAGTTCAAAGTAAAGTAAAATGGATTTTCTTGAAAATGTAAATAGATCAGTGTTTATAAAGAGGAACCTTAAAAGAATAAATTTAACAATGCATTTGATGAAGTTGTTTAGGCTTTTAAAAAATGTGACCAGTGGCACCAGACTTATACTCATCAACTAATTATGCAGCTATTATCTTCCATACTGATAAGTGTATTCCCAATGAAAACAATGTTCTGAAAATCAAGTGAAGCTATAAAAGCCATTTGTATTCCAGCCTCATTTTCTAGAGGATGAAAATTGCCTGGGTTCTCAATGAGTCTTACAAAGTGGCATTTTGCAAAATAGTTCTGTTTCTTCCCAAATCATTTTGAAACACGAATAAACAAACTTAAAAATGAGATGGCTAATATCTTTCAGCATAAATTGAACAATTCAGTGTTACTAAAATGTTTGCAATAAGGTTGAAATATGTCAAATACGTTATTGGAATTGTTAAAAGGAACTTAATTACATCAGATGTGAGGAAGAATCACACATTGCTAAGAAAATGCTCTATGGGCAATGGAACGAGTTTGTGAAATGGACAGGTGGTGATGAAGACACAATTAGTACTATTGTCTGATAGTATAATATAGAGATGAATCCAAGAGTGCACATCTAAGATATTATTTAACCTGAAATCTCATATTATAGGAAATCTTAGTACTTTACCTAGGCAAGGGGAAGGGTTTTGCAGATTTTTTTTCCTTTGTTTTTGGTACAATGCATTACTTAGGCTCACATAAAGAATGATTATTGTAAAATATTTGAAAAATACATAATATGAAAGAATGCCTTAAATTTTTATCATGTCATTAAATAAGTTAGTAGAGATCTAATGATTACTACAGTCGCTGAGAACAATGGCAAACATGTAGGAATAGTAATTTGTCTAAAAGCTATTGCAGAAAAAAGAGCTCAAGTTTTATACGATTGTATGATGCACAAATAAATATAGTAGTTCTTAAGATGCATCATCTATCATTAAAGTGTCAGATAAGTGTCCTAAAATGTACATATATTATTAAGATGTTGGCCTTTCAATTGTTGATTTTTCAGAATTATTTGAAATGATGGAGCACTGAGTTTGAAACTTCCATTTTTTTAATGACACTGTTTACTGACTTTTCCAAGGCAAGGTTTTATTATGGATATTTCAAATGAGATGATAAAGAGATGCATCTGAACAAGTAAAATTCATTCAGATATAACATGGTTTCCCTATCATGCATATCTGGCTAAAATTTGGAGTAAACTGAAGGAGCTCCATTTCGTGATGTAATACTGCAATGATGCTGTATTTACGTAAAACTGCAGCTAAAATATCAGCAATAAAAATACAGCTTTAAAGTTTTCATTTGAAATGCAAGACAAATATATTGATTGTTTTGAAACTTTGGAAGAAATTGACTGATTTGGCTAATTTTAGAAACTGGCATTGTTGAGCACACAATGGCTAAAAGATACATGTGAAAATTATTCATCAGCCAATTCCAACTTGAAAATTTAACAATTAGGGATTGAGAGCAGATGTTCCATAATGTTAGTGATTCAAACATGAAACAATTTTCTGCTGCTTCTCTTTTAGTCTTCTGGATGTGTTAAATTGTAGAGTATCATGAAATTGCAGGATAAGCTGTTAAAAACTATCACTTACAATTGTTCTATATAATGCAGAATTGTTTTTTATACTGAGCAACCCAAAGTAAAACGCAGAAATTATTTGGATGTTTTTGCTTATATAAGACTCAAAATTTCATTTGCAATCTCTACTTTCAAATTTTTATGTCGAAAGTAACTTTGTGTTCTCATTGACTTTCTTTAGAGTAAATATTACATATTTAAATGTTCAAAAATAAACACATGCAAATAAATAAATTTCCAATTTATGTGCTGACTGCTCGTGATTCTGGGTTAATTTTCGTTTGAGGTAAAAGGTTTATCTGCCTTCTGTGTTTGAAAAGCTTATATATCCTATGCTAGTAAATCATGTCAGGGATGCACTCTTGAGTCTAGTCTCCTCATTTAAATATAGTGCTTAAAATATTTAACTTCTAGAATTGTGGTGGCAATTAAAGATAATATGTGAAATGTTTATAGACAATTTATGAAGCAATATTTAAACACTGTATCACAGTGTCTGTCTTTGAATAATCATGCTATAAATTCTGTTATTATTACTCAAGGAAGTTCCCTTTTTGAAAACGAACATGAAAAAGTTCATTGGGAGCATTCTAGACTTGTCTGCCATTTCTGGCCTCAGTATCACAGATCAGCTGATAAAATGCACTGACTTGTAATTTGTCACTGTTACCTTTGAGAATTTTATATAAGCATAGGCCCTATTCTATTTTTGTGCACTTCTGTTTCATTCCACAGCGTTTGCAGATTTTCTGTAGTATCTACTGTATATACAGGCACTGGTTCAGATACTTACCTAAACTTTGATCTTTAGAGATCATAGTAATATAACTACTGCTTCAGTGAAATAAACCTAGGATTTTTTTTCTCAGATATACATTAAACAGTCCCAGAACAATAAGATTTCAGAAGTTGCCTCATTAATTTATAGTCATAAGTCTGTTTTGTTGCTTGTAATGCATGTTATTATGGCCACTAAATTGTCTTTTCAGAAGCCCAAGTTCATCTTTCTGCATAGTTCCTAGTCTTAGACTGTAGAAAACAGCTTGTGAAAGAAAAACACAAGGATTGGCTTCCCTTTTTTCTAGTAAGAAAACTGCATTTTAAAAAAAAATTCTTTCCTCAAGCTGCAGTCTAATACTCGATAAAATAGAACAGTGTATTACGTACGGATAAGCCAAGACCAAAGCAGTGATGATTATGAGCTGAAATGCTGCAATTTAGACTCCTGATTTATATTTACCAAAATTGTAAGTGTGCCACAGGGGATGCATCTCATTCCTTCTATCTTATAAGTGTTTTAAAAAGTAGTTTCAGATAAAATCAGATTTTGTCCTCTTCTTCCTTTTAAAGAAATAAAAGGTATGGATGACTAGCATTACAATATATCAGTTAGTGTCTCTGTCTTCTTTATAGTATATCATATGTCAAAACTTCCCTGTTTAGAATAACAAAAATGACCTTTTGGTGCCATAAGCTCCAGCTGACCTTTTAGTAGCCATAACAGTGGCAGAGCAATAACGAAGATACATCAAGCAAGAGTTATTTTTTGTCATTGGGATACCCAGAGCATGAATCAGTCCACTATATAGGATTTGCTTTACTAAATTTGTAAGTAAAAATTAACAAAAGGACTTTCTATTATGAGAATCGACTTCATGACCTTGAAGTGGTATTTAAGTATTTCAGTTAACATAAAGCTTCCAGCAGTCTGCACTTTAGAGAAAGTGCCATTTTCAGAATATACTTCAGTGAGTGAGGTAAATATCAACATTCTGAAAGCAATATATATAGTTTCAAGTAAATTTATTAATGGAAAATCCAGTTTAAACAGAAGGGTAGTGTAGCTTTATTTAGAAAAATTTAATACAGAATAATAGGTTTTTTATTTGACTTCTTCCCATCAATTAAAATGTTAACATCAGCTTGTCACAGAGAAACTATTTCTTTTCAAAGGACTTGGACCCACACACTGGCTGATGTTTGAAATCCTGTATCTATATGACTTATCTAAAGGGCACCATCGGAACATTTATTATCTTTGCTGTCCAGAGTTTCTAATTTTGTTTATGTTTTTCATGAAGTGTGGAATCACAATTACAAATTTATATAAACCCAAGCTCAGTAGTTAAATAAGATGAAAGACCTGAATGACTTCAGAACATTCCAGTGTGTGCAAATTGGGATTCTGGTTACAATGAAGCTCCGCTTCCAGTTAAGTTGTTCTGAGTGAGGGGAAAAGGACTTCATCAAAGGAAACTGGGTCTGTCTAAGGGAATTTGTCCTGCCAATGAACTATGAGACCAGCCCTTCAAATAAGGTTCAAGCAATTATTTATTTGCTTGATGTTATTTGTTCATTATTAGCTACCTGTGATCATTTTTCTCTTAGTTGTTTTTGCTATAATATTTTAATGTTTTCTTTCCTCAATGCTCAGGTGGGTTTAAAGAAATCTAATCATTCTTAAACTCCACAGGAAAATAATCTGGAATCTCTCTTTAAATAATAGAATAATCGCTCAGTTCTCTCTCAAACATTCGTATTAAAATTGACTTTTAAAACAACGTGTTCTTATTCTCAGATGTTTTCTTCATATAGTTAAAATTTGGATTTAAGATCACAGTAACATTCATTAGCGGACATCTTGTTCATTACTCTTGGCTTCGTTTATTTTGTCGATGGACATTTTATTAAATATCCACTATGTATTGAGCTTAGGGCTAAGCGTTAGGAAACAAAAATGATTAAGATAAAGATAATGCTAAGAAAGAACAAATCCTATTGGATTATGCTGCATTTCTATCCCCTCTCCAATTCAGCTACATTATGCTAATATGACCAGAGTATTTGGCAAAAACACTTTTTAAAAGATGCTCATCATTTGCAGCAATGTGTAATGGGATGGGAGGAAAAGACTGCATAAGGAATATATTCTGTAGTCCTGAATATAAATACTTTTAAAGGTACCATTAATCTTCCTTTTTAGACTGCCTCTGCTTGCTGAGGACCCCAGTAAGAACCTCTTTCCTCTCTTCTTTACTTGTCTTTCTGCCAAGGTCTAGTAGAAGACTCAAACTCTTCCCAGCAGTCACCCTTTTCTCTTGTCTTTGGGGAGCATGCAGAAGATTCTGAAGTACTACCTGTTTAGCCCACTCAATATATGTTAGCGTGCACTGTTACTTGTCTTTTTGTTAATGTTTGTCCTAAATTTGCAATCAGGATTTAAATACGGCAAGAAAGGATCTTCTGGGGTTTTATATCACCAATGAGGAAGTGATTTTTGATGAATTTGTTAATTATATTTAACAAAGACAGCATCAAATTTAATGCTGGTCATAAATAAAAATGCTTTTATCATATTGAGTAATATACATGATCATAAGAAGGAGAGAAATGAATAAATATCAAGACCTTAGTAAGCCTCTCACAATGTGACTGTGTGAAAACCTTGTGTCTGATACTCCTTTTATCTACAGTATGGACAGATGAGTAAAAAAATATGGATGAGAAACAAACAATAATGGGGGAACAAAGGTTAAAATAAACTGAGTAGATTGAAATATTAGTGGTCAATGGGGGGGTAAAAGTTATGGCATGTATGAGTTTTTCCTTTTTTCTTTTTCCTTTATTTTGTTGGAGAGATGCAAATGTTCAAAACACTGATCATGGTGATGAATATACAACTATGTGATGATATTGTGAGGCATTGATTGTAACTATGTCAAGAATGCTTGCATGTCAAGAATGTTTGTATGTTTATTTGTTGTTTACAATAAAAATATTTTTAAAAAGATCTTAGTAAGCCAGCAAGTGACACAACTAACAACAGCTTCTCCCTCTCAGAGGTCACTGAAAATATGACAAAGGGAGTAAAGTCATGAATTTCTGAACAGGAGAGAATTTTAAGTGGCATCCAAATTAGAAACTGTTCCCTTCCCACAAAACTTTAGGAAGGCTAGTACACTTGCAAAAATCTCCGAGTTTATGCTTCTACAATCTGTTTCCCCAAAGGCAACCCCTTTAAAGCAGAAATCTGAGACTCAAATCCTCCTGCTTAAAAATCAGTTGGTGACTACCCTTTGCCCTTGCCCTGAAACTCAGACTCCTTAGCATAACTTACATAGGCATCGCCTGATCTGCCTCCTCACTACCTCTATAGTTTCATTTCCATGTTGTCTGTCTTGGTCTCCATTCTGTTTGATAGTCAAGTTGAATTACTGGCTCCCTATAATGTTGTTACTTCCTCTAGTCCCTTGTAAGTGATCCTATCTTTTGGAATAAATGTCTTTCTTTTCTTTCCTCAGGTAAATGATTCCTTATGTCTGTCAGTATTATTTCAATTGGGAAGACCCCCTTTCCTGCTGTCAGTGCCCATCTATTTCCTAAAAATACTTCTTGCAGAGCTTTGCCCAGCCCTTCTCAGCTACTCATCTGTAAGGATACTATTCATATCATAGCCTATTCAAATTGCAATGCGGTAAGCTATTTATATGAAATAAAGTGTGAATGTTATGTATCTCTGAGACCTTGTGTATATAATGGTTTTAGTGTCCTACATACTTTCTTGGAGCTTTTTTCTTTTTTTTACTAGTTTTCACTCCCCTTACCCCAAAAGTATAGTCTGAGATTTCCCTGCATCACAACCATACAGGTGTACTTTAAAAATGCAGACTCACACTCTTGGACCTTCAGAGTCATGGTGGCAATTGGTGAGAAATGACCATCTGCTTTTCAAATAAGCTGTGCAGGGGTTTCATTTGTCTCCTATAGTTTGAGAAATATTGTAGTGGACTGGAAACTTCTTAAGGGCATTAACTGTGTCCTGGTCACTTTTTTTTTTATTCTCAGCACAT
Organism: Myrmecophaga tridactyla; assembly: GCA_004026745.1. Lineage (NCBI taxonomy): Eukaryota > Metazoa > Chordata > Mammalia > Pilosa > Myrmecophagidae > Myrmecophaga > Myrmecophaga tridactyla. The sequence goes on from PVIY010001093.1 coordinate 96,640, forward strand.
ATATGATTTGTAGCAGTGTTTGTAATTTTCTAAGTGAATATACATTCCAAAATATGGAAATATAACCATATTTGTTACTATATTATGACTAGAATAATCTATCAAATGTAAGATGTGATCTTCAGTGTTTAAAAAAAAACCATGTTTTCCCAGTCCATGCACTTCCCCAAAAAACAAACAAGCAAGCAAAATAAACAAACAAAACAAACCCAAACAAAAAAAAAATCAACAAATGGTGTTGCAATAATGAAATGCTCACACGGAAAAATCACAAAATATGACCCCGCCATATAGCATACAAAAAAAAATGCTTAAACAAAAACATACACCTAAAACAAAATTATATTGGAATAATTGAAAAACATATACACACACAGACACAAAACCCAAATATGCAGGAAGAAAACACAGACTGCATTGAAGGCAATATGAATTTTGAGCAAAATAGAATAAGATGAGTAAACACATATTAATTTCATACTGATCAAAGAAACTTATGATGAAGATACATGATAATAGATTTTATTATTTGGATCAATACCATATTGAAATGTAAGAAGATAAAGCACTATTAAAAGTATTTTTATTCTTTATGATAGCTATAATAAACTAAAAGTGATTTTATATAGGAGAGGCTGACCTATAAAACAAATAGCCCCTAATTTCTTCCTAAAGTGATTTCATTTGCAACAGAGTGTGGAAAAGTTCAAACCTAAGGGCACTCTCAAAAACAAGTAACTGGGAGAAGATTGGTAGATTCAGTGGACATATAGGTAAATTGTGGGCCAGCAAGTTTACCTGAGAGAACTGGAAAAAGAGACAGCTAGAAAGAGCCCACCTGGGTTTAAACAAATCCCAAATACTGACCTTGGGCACTACTAGCCTTTCAAAGTAGCCCAAATTTGATTGGCTATACTGTGGAGCAGTTAAATGTTGAAAACAATAGAGCAATCTGCCAGCATTTATATACCAACATAGCATCTGGGTATGGCCAGAGAAATAGAGAGTCAAGAGAGCCCTGGCAAAATGACTGTAAACCCAGGGTGACTGTGGACTTACCCATGGCTGCACATCCAGAAGAGGAACATCGGAGTCTTAAAACTGTGTATATTAGTTAGGGTTCTCTAGAGAAATAGAATCAACAGGAAACACTTGCAAATATAAATTTTTTAAAAGTGTCTCATGTGACTGCAGGAACACATAGTCCAGAATCTGCAGGGCAGGTTGTGAAGCCAACAATTCTGATGGAGGGTCTGGATGAACTCCACAAGAGAGGCTCACCGGCTGAAGCAGGAAGAGAGCTTGTCTCTTCTGAATCTTCCTTAAAAGGCTTCCAGTGATTCGATTGAACATCACTCATTGCAGAAGACACTCCCCTTGGCTGATGACAAATGGAATCAGCTGTGGATGCAGCTGACGTGATCATGATTTAATTCTACAAAATGTCCTCATTGCCTCAGACAGGCCAGCACTTGCCCAACCAGACAAACAGGTACCACCATTTGGCCAAGTTGACACATGAAACTGACCATGACAGTCCACCCCTTATCAACTTGGCAGCTATATATATCACCATAAACCATATATAATTTCTAAATAAAAAGCATTAAAACACACTTTTTTTTCTTCCACCTAACAATACTCAACTGTCCTGCATATAACTGGAAACACAGTAACCGTCTCCAGAATAGGGTGAAAATCCTTGGGTAATATTCATTCTGAAACTTGATATTTTACAACTTAAATAGTATAACAGGAACAAAACAGCATCACAGTCCTCATTTCTGTAACTGATCATGTGGTCGTAGTTCATATTTATCACTACCTTCTTCCTCTACTCATTCCATGTTCCCTTTACCCTCAGCAAGCACTTCAGCTGGCCGTGGTTCTGTGCCTGGTGTGGTGACCCAAACCTTCATTCCTGAAGTTTCAGACCCATTGGTAGTCCCACCTGGATTGGGTTGTTGCAGTTTTCCATTGATTTTAATCACAGGGCATGGTAGTACTAGAAGACGCCCTAGGGGTCTCCTATATTCTAAGAAAACTCTTCTTTACCTCCATTATATAGTTGCAGTCCTATTTCCCCTCGATAGTCAGGGTCAATCACCCCAGACAATAATGCAATCTCCTTCTTGGCTCATTGATGCAGAAGCATGAGTAGTCCAAACTGACCAGGTGGCAGTCTTAGATTCCAGTTCAATGAAATCATTGTTGTTTCTCCTGGTAGAAGCACCCCCCCTGTTGGAACTTAAACCTGTTGACCAGCAGAGCTCAGGGTCACAGGGACAGGAAGCAAAAAGTTTCCTCGTGGATCACTAGGGGTAATAGTGAGTGATGCCACTCCCATTTCCACTCCTTGGTTCCTGGACCCATGGATCCTGGCTATGGGAGAAACAGCACCATACAGTGGATGCTGATTCAGAGCATATGCAGCTTGTGGAGAACATTACCCCAGCCTTTGAAGGTATTGCCACCTAGTTGGCACTGTAATTGAGTTTTCAAAAGGCTATTCCACCATTCTATAAATCCTGCTGCTTCTGGACGATGGGGAACATGGTAAGACCAGAGAATTCCATGAGCATGTGCCCATTCCTGGACTTCATTTGCTGTGAAGTATGTTCCTTGATCAGAAGCAATGCTATGTGGAATACCATGATGATGGGTAAGGCATTCTGAATGCCCACAGATGGTAGTTTTGGCAGAAGCATTGCATGCAAACCCATATGCAGAGTATGTGTCTATTCCAGTTAGAACAAATCACTTCCCCTTCCATGAAAGGAATGGTCCAATATAATCTACCTGACACCACGTAGCTGGCTGGTCACCTTGGGGAATGGTGCCATATCAGGGGCTGAGTGTAGGTCTCTGCTGCTGGCAAATTGGGCACTAAAAAACAGTGGCTGTAGCCAAGTAAGCCTTGGTGAGTGGAAGTCCATGTTGCTGAGCCCATGCATAATTCCATTCCTACCACCATGACCACTTTGTTCATGAGCACATTGAGCAATGACAGGAGTTGCTGGGGAAAGAGGCTGACTGGTATCCACAGAATGGGTCATCTCATCCACTTGATTATTAAAACCTTCCTCTGCAAAAGTCACCCTCTTGTGTGCATTCACATGGGACACAAATATATTCGTGTTTTTAGCCCACTCAGAAAGGTCTATCCACATACTTCTTCCCTGGAACTCTTTGCCACCAATTTTCCAATTATGGTCTTTCCAAGTCCCTGACCATCCGGCCAAACCATTAGCAACAGCCCATGAGTCAGTATACAAATGCACCTCTGGCCGGTCCTACTTCGAAGCAAAATGAACAACCATGTGCCCTGCTCAAATTTCTGCCCACTGGGAGGATTTCCCCTCACCACTGTCCTTCAAGGAAACCCCAGAAAGGGGTTGTAGTGCTGCAGCTGTCCACTTTCTGGTGGTACCTGCATATCATGCTGAACCATCTATAAACTAGGCCCGAGTTTTCTCTTCCTTAGTCAATTCACTGTAAGGGACTCCCCAAGAGGCCATAGCTCTGTTCTTGGAAAGAGAAGGTAATGTGGCAAGAATGGAGACCATGGGCATTTTTGGCCACTTCCTTATGTAACTTCCTTATGCCTTCAGGACCTGCTCTGGCCCTATCTCATATATACCATTTCCATTTTACAATAGATTGCTGCTGCACATGCCCAACTTTATGGCTTGGTGGGTCAGACAACACCCAGCTCATGATAGGCAACTCAGGTCTCATGGTAACTTGGTGGCCCATGGTTAAGCGTTCAGTCTCTACTAAGGCCCAGCAGCAGGCCAAAAGCTGTTTCTCAAAAAGAGAGCAGTTATCTGCAGCTGATGGCAAGGCTTTGCTCCAAAATCTTAAGGGTCTGTTTTGTGATTCTCCTATAGGGGCCTGCCAAAGGCTCCAGACAGCATCTCTATTTGCCACTGACACTTCCAGCACCAATGGACCTACTGGATCATACGGCCTAAGTGACAGAGCAGCTTGTACATCAGCCTGGACCTGTCACAGAGCCTGGGAGGATTTCCCCTCACCACTGTCCTTCAAGGACCCCCTAGAAAGGGGTTGTAGTGCTGCAGCTCTGCACTTTCAGGTGGTACCTGCATATTGTGCTGAACCATCCTCTTGTTAAGGTCCCCACTCAAAATTAGCAGCTTTTCTGTTCACTCAATAAATGGGCTGGACTAGCACACCCAAATGAGGAATATGTGGTCACCAAAATCCAAAGAGACCACTAGGCATTGTGTCTCTTTTCTAGTCATAGGAGAGGCCAGATGCAGCAACTTATCCATCACCTTAGATGGGATACCTCGACATGCCCCACACACTGGACACAGAGAAATTTCGCTGAGGTGGAAGGCCCCTGTATTTTTGTGGATTTATCTCCCAAAATCTGACAGGCAAATACGTTACCAGCAAGTCTAGAGTAGTTTCTACTTCTTGCTCTCTAAGTCCAATCAACATGATATAATCAATATAATGGACCAATGTAATGTCTTGTGGGAGGGAGAAATGATCAAGGTCCCTGCGGACAAGATTATGAGATAGGGCTGGAGAGTTGATATACCCCTGAGGTAGGATAGTGAAAGTATATTGCTGACCTTGCCAGCTCAAAGCAAACTGTTTCTGGTGGTCCTTACTAATAGCTATTGAGAAAACAAAAACAAAAACAAAAACATTTGCCCTAGCAATAGCTGCATACCAGGTACTAGGGGAGTACTGATTTGCTCAAGCAATGATACCACATCAGGAACAGTAGTGGTAATTGGAGTTAGGCAGCCAATGTGGAGATTTTGCCAGTTGCTCAGTATATCTATTCCAAGTGTGCGTTCTGGAACAGGGGGAATAACTACAGAATGGTTCCAGGGCCCCACTGGACCCACTGTGAGACAGACCTGAGCTAAAACTCCATCAATTCACCTGACCTCCATAAGCCCCCACTCTGACTGGTGAACCAGAAGGATGTTTTGGTTTCCCTGGAATTGATGTTACTTCTGAACCAGTGTCTAATAATCCCCCAAATATCTGATCATTTCCTTTTCCCCAATTCACAGTTACCATGGTAAAAGGCCATTGGTCTCCTTGAGGAAGACTTGGATGAAGATTAACTGTATAGATTTGTGGCAGTATAACAGGGTTCTCCTCCAAAGGGAACTGGCCTGCTCTTCATTCAAGGGGCTCTGGGTCTGTAAACAGTCTCAAGTCTGGAAATTGATTAAGGGGCTGCGACTCTGTGCTTTTATAATTCAGGTTAGACTTCTGTTCACTTGACCTAGAACTCTTTTCTTTATACAGCTTGAACAAGAATTCAGCAGACTGCCCTTCTTTTGTATTTCTAGGTGCCCCATGATTTACTAGGTAATGCCACAAATCTCTGCGAGTCATATAATTTTGACACTTTCTTTGAGTTTGTTGTCTACTATAATAGCCACATCTATCCTGTCTTTGGTGATTAAATGCTGCCACCTGGCTTCTGCCAACTTGGGGTCCTGTCATACCCATTGTGTTTCAGGATACCAGCTCAGTGACAGCAGTTCCCACAGTAATATCTGACCTACAGAGAAGTGCAACTACAGAGCTCTTCAGGGATGGTGGTGCTAGTCTCACAAATTTATTTCTCATTGTTCTGGTAAAAGCTGCATCCTCCAGACATTCCTGGGGTATAAGATCAAGCTTTGCATGATAAATCCACTCTAACATTCCATTCTCTCTAAACTTCTGGATCCTCTCATCTACATTATACTAGGGCAGTTCTGGCATTTCAACCTCAGGTAATGTCGGCAATCTTTTGATCCATGTTGTAGCCAAACATCCAAGCAGACTGTTGATACCTTTTCTACCTCCTCGAGCTATAACATTGAATGCAGAATCTCTGCTTAGTGGGCCATATCAATAAATTCAGCCTGATCCAGCCTTATATTCCTCTCACCATTATCCCACACCCTTAAAATCCATTGCCACACATATTCCCCTGATCTCTGTCTATATAAATTGGAAATCTCATACAGTTCTTTTGGAGTATAATGTACCTCCTCATGTGTGATACTTTGTTCCTCACCTTTAGCAGCCTGTTGGGACTTCAGTCTAGTTATAGGTCTGGAAGAAATGAGGGGTGGTAGGGGTGCATCATAAAAAGAATTTGAAATATCTTCCAAGCCATTTGCTTCAGGGCATTCGTTTGCAGTTTCATCTGGTGAAACAGGATTAATCACTCTAGGGCTAATCCCTTCAGGAGGAAGTTGGGTGGCCAACTCCTCAAGACAGGCTGGAGGTGGGGTGGCTATGCCCTCAGGACAAACTATTACAGGGTTATCTAGAGAAGATTTAGCATGACCTAGGGTTTCAACTTCACCCCTGACATCATTATCAATCCATATGTGACCGTTTCATTTTTCAGGGTCCCACTCCTTTCCAATCAATGCCCTCACTTTAACGGCAGACACCATGCAAGATTGAGGTTTCAGTTTTTGTTGTAGAGTTGCTACTCTAACAAGAAGATTCTGAGCCTGATTTTCAGAGATCTCAAGTCTTCGGCTACAGGAAATAAGATTTTCCTTCAGGATACTCATTGAAATGTCTACATCTGTCAGATGGTGCTTAAACTTCTTGTTTGAAGCCTTAAGCCCATCCCTTTCACTTCTTAATGTAGCCAGTGTATCTAACAACAACCAGCCAACATCTCTATACTTCTTATTTCCTCAAAACTCTGTAAAGGTGTCAGAAAGTTTATCCCCCAGAACCTGGCTTCGTACAAGTGAAGCATTAGGAGAATCGAATGATGATATTTTGACTATCTCTTTTGCCAACTCACTCCATGGATTGGGACTGTCATTCTGATTATGGGACTCAGAGTCCTTAGTGCCTTTGAGTCCAGTCAGAGTAGAAAACCATTCATAAAAATCCATTTTTAAGGTTTGTTTCTTAAGAACCACTCCTGATACCAAGATGTATTAGTAGGGTTTTCTACAGAAACAGAATCAACAGGGAACACTCGCAAATATAAAATTTATAAAAGTTTCTCATGTGACTATGGGAATGCAGAGTCCAAAATCCACAGTGCAGGCTGTGAAGCTAATGATCCTCATTGAGGGTCTGGACAAACTCCACAGGTGAGGCTTGCTGGCCGAAGCAAGAAGAGAGCCTGTCTCTTCTGAATCCTCCTTTTAAAAGGCTTCTAGTGATTAGATTGAGCATCATTCATTGCAGAAGACACTTTCCTTGGCTTATTACGAATGGAATCAGCTGTGGATGCAGCTGATGTGATCATGATCTAATTCTATGAAATGTCCTCATTGCAGCAGACAGGCCAGCACTTGCCAAACCAGACAAACAGGTACCACCACTTGGCCAAGTGGAGACATGAAGCTTATCATGACACTGTGTGTGGGAAGAAGACTCCATCAAAATAATTCATCCACTAAACAAGCAAATAAAAATAACAGGCTCCACTGGTGGGGTAAGTGACCAATACTCAAACTCGCTATAGCATATTATCTAAAATTTCCAGTTAAGAAAAAAAGAAAAAAGACATGATATGCAAAGGAGCCGGAAAGTGTGACCCACACACTGAAATAAAAGCAGACAACAGAAATTGCTTGCAAAAAATGATCAAATGTTGGATTTAACAGACAAAGCCTTTAAAGTAACATTATACATATATTCAGAGAACTGAAGGAAGCCACGATTAAAGAAGAAATGGGAGATATAGTGATAATGTTACATCAAATGCCAAATATTAATAAAAGATAGAAATGTTGAAAAGAACCAAATGGAGTTGAAAATAACAATAACTTAAATGAAATGTTCACTGGAGGGTTCAGTGGTAGACTTGAACTGGCAAAACAGAGAATTAGTAAAATTTGAGATGGATTGATGAAAATTACATAATTTGAAGAGCAGGAAGAAAAAATGAATGAAGGAAAATTCACATAACCTTGGAGAAATGTAGAAGACTATTAAGTTTGCCTACAAAGTGTAGTAAAAATACCAAAAAGAGAAGAAAGAAAAAGAAGAGAAAATATGTGAAGAAATAATAGCTGAAAGCATCATAAATTCATTGACAAAACAATAACCTATATATATAGGAAACCCAACAAATTCCAAATAGAATTAAACACAAAGAGATCCACAAACAGACACATCACAGTAAAAGTGCTGAAAGTCAAAGACAAAGAGAAAATTTTGAAAGCAACAAGATAAAAATGACTCTCAAGGGAACCTTAATAAGATTAATAAATAATTTTTTTTTCTCCTTTCTTCTCTTAAGTGATTTAAGAAGCAGTTGTATAAAACAATATGTCTATATTTTGGGTATACAACATAGAAACATACTATATTTGCCAATAAGATTACAATGGAGGAGGGTAGGAGAAAAGCTGTATTGAACTAAGAAATTACTCCAGATGGTGACATGAATCCATGAAAACTAATGGAAAAAACCAGAAATGATAAATAAGAATATTGCTGTATAAAAAGATATGTATACCAGCTCTCCTTTATTCTCTGAGCTTCCTTAAAAGACATAACATTATAAAAAGTAATAATTATAACAATGCATTGTTGAATTGTTAATGATTATGGATGTAAAATACATATTATATATATATATATCACACAAAGAAGGAAAAGGAAACAGAGCTATGTAAGTTTAACATTTCTATATCCCACTGGATTTAAGTTTGTATAAGTATGAAGCTGATTCTGACAAATTAAGATAAATATGATAGGCACTAGAGCAACAATTAAGGAAATAACTCAAAGGTATGGTAATTATGAAAAATACTAAAAAGGTACATTAAAAATGTTCACTTAATGCAAAAGAATGCAATAAGAGAGTAATAGAGATAAAAGAAGACATGACACATAGAAAACAAAAACTGAAATATCAGATGTAAATCCAACTATATCACTAATAACATTGATTGTTACTGGACTGAACCATCCAATCAAAAGTCTGAGACTGTCAGACTAGATAAAAAAGAAAGATTCAAATATGTCCTACCTACAAAAGACACACTTTAGATTGAAAAATGTAAATAGATAGAAAATAAGAGGATGGAAAAAGCTTTTTCATGAAAGACGGAATGATTAAAAAGTTGGACTGGCTGTACTAATGGGAAAGTTGAGATTTTAAACAACTATAATTCTACAGATAAGGAAAAATATTTTATGATGATAAAATGGTAATTACATCAGGAAGGTATAACAATTATAGACATATAAACATGTAATAACAAAGCACCAATATAAATGTAACAAAACTGGCAGAATGAAGGGAGAAATAGACAATTTGATGATAATAGTTGGTGACTCTAATACCTATTTCCAATAATTGATAGAAAGACTAGTCAAAAGATCAACAAGAAACAGAGTACGTGATTAGCACTGTAAACCAACTAGATCCACAAACATCTGTAACACATTCCACCCAACAATGGTAGAATATACATTCTTCTCCAGCTCACATGGAATATTCTCTAGTCTATGTTAAGCTATAAAACAAACTTCAATAAATTTAAAAGGATAGAAATCATACATGTAGGGTCTATAACCATAATGGAATTGAAATAGAAATCTGCGTCAGAAATATTTGGGAAAGCCACAAATATACAGAAATTAAACAACATGCTCCTAAATAACAATTGGGTCAATGATAAAGTAAAAAGGAGAAATTTGAAAGAAATTGAGATGAATGAAAATCAAAACAGAGAATATGAAAATTTATGAGATGCCAACATTAGGAGAAAATAGCTCAACTCAACAACTTAAACTTCTGCCTCAAGTTACTGGAAATAGATAAGCAAACTAAACCTAAAACAAGTATAAGTAAGAAAATAAAGTTTAGAATATAAGCGAATGGAATAGAGAATAGAAAAGCAAGAGAAAAAAAATCAATGAAATTAAAAGCTGGTTCTTTGCAAGGATAAACAAAATGGACAAACCTTTAACTTTATGAATAAAAAAGAAGAAACAAATTACTAAATCAGAAATGAAAGAAGGGACATTACTACTGATGTTACAGAAATATGAAGATTATAAAGGAATTCTATGGACAATTGTCCAATAAATTAGATAACTTAAATGAAATTGACAAATTCCGTGAAAGACACACACAACTAATACTGATTTAAGAAGATGCAGAACATATGAATAGATCTATTACAAGTGTACCCATTGAATTAATAGCCAAAAGCTATCCACAAACATTTAGAGAATTACGACTTAAAATGTGCAGAGTTCCTATTTGGGACTAACAAAATGATGAGAATTAATAAATGAGCTCAGCAAAATATATGAGGCCAATGTATAAAAATCAATTGCATTTTTATATGTAATTGCAACGAATAATTTGAGAATGAAATTAAGAAAAGGATTCCAAATACTGTAGCAAAAATAAAACAAAATATTGGGGAATAAACTTGGCAAAAGAAATGCAGGATTTATAATGTGAAAACTATGAAGCTGTTGAAATTAATTAAAGGATATCTAAATAAATGGAAAAATCTAAGCCATGTTAATTATTACAAGACAATATTGTGCAAATAGCAGTATTCAAATTGCTCTGGAGATCCATCACAGTCTCTATTAGAATTCCAGTAAATGATTTGAAGGAATTGAAAAGCTGATTTTAAAATGCATGTAGAATTGTAAGGGACACAGATTAGCCAAAAAATGGAAAAAAGAGATAAAAGTGGTAGGACTCACACGTCCAGGTTTCAAAACTTACTACAAAGTAGGAATAATACAACAAAATGACAGTGTGGTACCAGTATAAGAACAGACATATAGATCAATGGGATAGAACTGAGAGTCCAGAAATAAAATCATACATCAATAGTCAACTGAATTTGATAAGGGTGACAAGGCAATTGACTAGAATGGTCTTGTCAGCAAACTGTGCTGGGACCATGGAAAAGAATGAATTTGGACCCCTTTCTCACACCATAGACAAAAATTAACTCAAAATGAATTAAAAACCTAAATGTAAGAGCTAAAGTTCTTAAACTCTAAGGAGAAAATATAGGTTACAAATCTTCATTGTCTTGGATTGGACAATAGTTCTAGATATGACACCTAAGTGTCAAAAGAAAAATAAATAAACTAGACTTCATTAAAATTTAAACTATTGTACCTCAAAGGATACTTTCAAGAAAGTAAAAAGACAACCCAAAGAATGGAAGAAGATATTTGTAAATCACATACTTAATAATGGACTAGGACCACAGAATATAAAGAACTCTTTCAACTCAATAATAAAAATGTATATCACACAATTTAAAATGAACAAAGGGGGCAGTGAGATGGTGGCTCAGCAGGCAGAATTCTTGCCTGCGGTATCAGAGACCCTGGTCAATTCCTGGTGTCTGTCCACGCAAAAAAAAAAAAAAATAGAACAAAGAATTTAAATAGGCATTTCTGCAAAGAAAGGATACAAAATGAAAATAGAAAACATACAAATAGAGAAGGTGGTCAACAACATTATTAGTTATTAGGAAAATGCAAGTCAAAACCACAATAAGATACCTGTTCATACCTACTAGTGTGACTAAAATAAAAAAAGAGAGACAATAACAAGAGTGAAAAAGGTCATGGATAAATTTGATCCCTGGTACATTGCTTGTAAGAATGTGAAAGGGTGCAGCCACTTTGGATAGCATTTTGAAAGTTGCTTCAAATGTCTACTATGGAGTTCCAATGAGACCCAACAGTTCCTCCCCTAAGCATTTGCCCAAAAGACTTATAACCATGTGTCCATTCAGAAACTTGTCCATGAGTGTTCATGCATTATTCAAAATAGACAAAACGTGAAAAAAGCTCAGATTTCTATCAAGTGATGAATAGATAAACATGTTACATTCTTACAACAGAATGTTATTAGGCTATTAACAGAACGAGGTACTGATGCATGCTACAGCATGGATGCCCGAGAAAGTATTTTAATTAAAAGAAGTTAATCACTAAAAGAAACATACTATATGATTACATTTGTATAAAATGGGAAAAATCAGAGAAACAGTGGTTGACAAAGACTGGGGTAAGGAGGTAATGGGAAGTGACTGCTACCAGGTACTACAATTTTTAGCGTTTCATTAAAATACCCTGAAATTGTATAGTAGTAAAGGTTGAACAACTCTGTTGTTCAGGACGACATCATTGATCCCATGGTGTCAGGGCCAGACTCATCCCTGGGAGTCATTTCTCATGTCAGCAGGGAGACTTTCACCCCTGGGGGAGGGCAGTGATTTCACTTGTTGAGTTGGGCATGGAAAAAATGAGGCCACATCTGAGCAACAAAAGAGGTCCTCCAGAAGTATCTCTTAGGTATGCCTATAGGTAGGCTAAGTTCTCCGTTACATACAGAAGCTTCACAAGAACAAAGCTCAACATCAAGGAACTTGGCCTACTGATTTGGGTGTTCCTAATGTTTGACACAGAATCAGGGGTTTCCCCAGTGGTAAAGTTTAACAGTTCCATATATTTTTCTCCCATCCCTCAAGGGGCTTTACCCATACTTTTTCATTAGCAGCTTAATGTACTATGGAATTTTTGCCCAAGCATTATATTAAAATATACAGGATTAAAGCCTCTCATTCTTATTCTGGGCTCCCCATGTTTGGATTGTTTAAATGATCCATCCAGATAGTTTGAGTTAGATTAGTGCTACAGAAAATTTAGGTTCTGGACAAAATTAATCTTTCTTTCTTTGGTCTCAAAGAGTAGATAAATTCTGAAATATAGACAATGTCTTTCTGTATTCTGAATTACCTTAATCCCAAACTGATTGGCTTCATTGTTATCTCTAAATACTAGGTTATAAATACATAAAACAGCCTCTCAAAATTCAGAAATTAATAATTACCACTCAGGACTAAATGTGAATACTATAAGAGCTTTCAATCTAGGCCCCTGTTTTCTTATAAGCATTTTCAAAATGGCATTTTGTTTTTGGCTCATTTTGCCTTGCCAGATGTCCCACAGCTTCATTCACAATGTTGCATGTCTCACAATTTCATTCCTTTTTTGACTTTTAACTTTTTTTATTGTATAGTATAACATATACAAAGCAAAGAAGTAAAAAAGCAACAGTTTTCAAAGCACTCCTCAGCAAGTAATTACAGCACAGATCCCAGAGTTTGTCATAGGTTACCATACGATCCTCTCATATTTTTCCTTTTAGCTGCTCCACAATATAGGAGACTAGAGACTTAAATATTTTGTTATCATCACAATCAACTTTTTTCTTCTTTTTTTGATAAAAATATATATATACAAAAAAAGCTATAAATTTCAAAGCACAGAACCACAATTAGTTGTAGAACATATTTCAGAGTTTGACATGGGTTGCAATTCTACACTTTTAGGTTTTTACTTCCAGCTGTTCTAAAATACTGGAGACTAAAAGAGATATCAATTTAATAATTCAGCATTTGTATTCATTTGTTAAATCTTATCTTCTCTATATAACTCCACCATCACCTTTGCTCTTTCCATCCCTTTCTTTAGGGGTGTTTGGGCTATGGCCATTCTCAATTTTCAAATTGGAAGCGTCTGTCCCTAATATGGGGTAGGGAAATGGAACTATCTGATGTTCTGGAGAGGTTGGGCTAGGTTTCAGGAATTATCTAGACCAGGGACTCAACTGGAGGTTGAAAGTTTCTGGAAAGTTACTCTAGTGCATGGAACCATTGTGGAATCTTATATATTGCCCTAGGTGTTCTTTAGGATTAGCTGGAATGGTCGTGATTGGGGTTTGGCAGGTTATGATAGGTAGCAAGTTCTAACTGAAGCTTGCATAAGAACAACCTCCTGAGTAGCCTCTTGACTCTATTTGAACTCTCTCTGCCACTGATATTTTATTTGTTACACTTATTTTCCCCCTTTTGGTCAGGATGGAATTGTTGATCCCATGGTGCCAGGTCTGGATTCATCCCTAGGAGTCATCTCCCAATTCGCCAGGGAGACTTTCACCCATGGATGTCGTGTCCCACGTAGGGGGAGGGCAATTATTTCACTTGCAGAATTGGGCTTAGAGAGAGTGAGACCACATCTGAGCACCAAAAGAGGTCCACCAGAACTAACTCTGAGGCATGCCTATAGGTAGTCTAAGCTTCTCCACTACCTACATAAGCCTCACAAGAGTAAGCCTCAAAATCAAGGGCTTGGCCTATTGATTTGGGTGTTCCTAAAGTTTGACACAGTATCAGGGGATTCCCTGATGGTAAGGTTTTTTTTTTTTTTTTTTCTTTTTTTTCCAGCTGGCAGACTTCCTTTAGTATTTCTTGTAGACCAAGGACTCCTGTTGATAAATTCTTTCAGCGTTTGTCTGTGAAAATTTTAAACTCTCCCCAGTTTTGAAGGTCAATTTGGCTGGGTACAGAATTCTTGGCTGGAAGTCTTTCTCTTTCAGTATCTTAAATATGTTGTATCAGTGCCTTCTCATCTCCACAGAGCCAATTGAATAGTCTGAACTGAGTCTTATGTGGTTTCCCTTGTATGTAGTAGATTGTTTTTTTCTTGCCACTTTCAGAATTTTCTGGTTCTCTTCAACATTTGACAGACCGATCAGTAAGTTTCTTGAGGAAGGCCTATTTGGATTTATTCTATTTGGCACTTGTTGGGCTTTTTGATTTGCACATTCTTTGTAAGGATTGGGAAGTTTTCCCCCACTATATCCTCAACTACTCTTCCTAGCCTTTTACTCTTCTCTTCTCCTTCTGGGACATCTGCGATTCTTATATTTGTGTACTTTGTGTTGTCCATCATTTTCCTAAGATCCAATTCAAAATTTTCCATGTTTTTTACCATTTGCTGTTTTGAGTGTTTGAAATCAGTTGTTCAGACCTCTGGTTCACTTATTCTTCCTTCTGCCTCTTCAAATCTGCTGTTATGTGTCTCTAGTATATATTTTATTTGATCTATAGCATCTCTAATCCTTGTGATATCTGTTATTTTTCTATTTATTCTTTCAAATTCCTCTTTATGCTCTTCTAGTGTTTATTTTCTATCTCTTTTATGTCATTAGCCATCATACTGATTTTATTTAATAGAGTTACATGAACATCTTTGATTAGTTGTTCCAAAATCTGTATCTTCTCTGGTGTTTTAATTTGGTCATTAAGTGGGGCTATATTCGTCTACATCTTGATATGCTTAGCGATCTTCTATTGTCTTTTAGGCATGTAAATATCTTGATAGGGTTACTTTGGAAGTTAATTTCCTTCAGTAGTCTAAAGCTTTGTATTTGTGGATTGGATGTGGAGCAGGATGCAGGGCCCAAGGTGTGTCACAACAGCGTGGTAATGGGTGGCAGTGCAGGTATACGCACAGGTTGGAGAAACTATGTTAGTTGTTGTGAGCATGTGATGTGGGGTGCAGGGTTGTGGGGGTGTGATGCAGAGGCTGTAGAGGTGGGGTACAGCTCATTTAGAGCTTGGAGTGCAGGAGCAGGGTGTGGCATGGGGAATATAGAGGTGGGTTGCAGTAGGAGGTGTATGTCTGGGCTGTACGGATGCATGGGGTGGGTGTGCAGGCAGGATTGGGGTGGACATGTGGAGTGTGGGGATATCAGGGCATAGGGTAGCTGGCACAGAGGTCTGTGCATGGAGTGGGTGGCAGTGCACAAATGTGTCCTTGCACAGGGAGAGGGGTCTGGGGGCCCAGGATGTGGATGTGGGAGTATGTAGGGGTGGGGTCCAGGTCACAGATGTTGTAGGACATGGGTCATGGGTGGGTGATGTAGGTTGGGCAGGTGTAGGGAGATGAAGCAGATGTGTATGTGTATGCAGAGTTGGGGCTATTTAACACAGATGCACACTTGAGCACCTGCCAGGTATGGGACAGGGTACCTTTGTGCCTGGGGGTGGGGCAAGTGTGAAAGTGTGGGGGTGCAGGGGTCAAGAGGTTGGGGCACGAATGCCTGGGCTCCTGGTGGCAGGGAGGATATGACTGTGTTGGTGCGTGTGTCTGGGGTGTAGGTCCCCAGTGTACGCTGGTCTAGGGAGCAAAGCCCAGGTATGCACGTGCATAGAGCTCACGGGCAGTGGTCCAGGGTTGCATCTGTGCAGCCTGGAGGTGGGTATGGTCAGGATAGCAGCGCTTGCCTATAGCTGATGGCGGACATGATGGGAGTGCAGGCATGTGCGTGCTCGGATCTGGGAAGGCTGTAAACTGATGTACACGTGCACAGAGCTCAGGAGTTGTGGGGGGGGGTTGCACAATTGTATGAGCTGGCGGAGGGTGTAACCTGGGTATGAAGATATGCCTCTGCTGCCTTGTTGCTCTGGTAACTGTCTACAGAGGGCAGAGTGGGGGTTGAGGGGTTGGGTGCTGGTGGGTGGGTCTTGGGAGAGGTAGGGCAAGACCGTGTGCTTGCATGGGAGAGGTGGGTAGGACTGGGGCAGGTGTGCCTGCGCCAGGGCGGGTGTATAGGGCGAGGACGCATGTGTGGATGGGGAGGTCGCAGGGGGTGTTTGGAGCATGGTGGGTGGGCAGGTGATGGGGTTCAGGTGTGTCGGGTGTGGGGTGAGTTGTGGGTCTCAGGGCAGGGGCAACGCGCATTAGGGTAGCATGTTCCTTGTCCCTGTCTCCCTGTCCATGCGCTCCCGAGGATCGTGGGCTTCCGTTTTGAAAGGGGCGGGGTGGAGGTGTTAGGCTGTTTGCACTAACTGGATAGCTGGATGGTCTCCGGTTCTCCGCATCTCAATTCTTCAGCTTTTGCAGTCAGGGCCTCCCTATGTGGTGTAAAAGACCCTCGCAGGTCACTTACACCCTGGAATCGCCGTCCCAGTCACCTTCCTGTCCCTTCTCTAGCTGCTCCTTGGAGCAGGGGTGAACTTGACCTATCCTATTCTGCCATCTTCCGGAACAACCAACCACAACTTCTTAAAGGTTGTGGGTTTTTTTTTTTTTTTTTAAGTAAGAGTTACTTTTCAACTAAAAATCCCAATTCACATGGAGGCTGTTTTTAAAATTCCTTTTTGAATATATATTCATTCAACGTCTCTATAGGTCAAACCCCAAAAAGTTTCTAGTGAATCTTGACCTAGACGAGCTTTTGAACATACTTTACTTTTTTTGCATGGGCAGGTACCGGGAATGGAACCCGAGCCTCCAGTGTGGCAGGCGAGAATTCTACCTGCTGAGCCACCGTCCCACTGCCCCATACATTACTTTCATAATAAATACACATTGTTAAAAGATACATCAAATGTTATTTTTAACTGTTACATCCATATTTTACACAATGTGCGATGACGCTCCAGTCCAGAATTTACTTATCTGAGTGATAATACTATGAATTCTGAATAATCAAAACCTATCATCCAGTTCTCACTCCTTTTATCAACACATTCAGATGAAATTTTCAAGCAGATAAACAAAATGCCATATGTGATTGCTCAGTGTGCCTTGTGAAAACCCATTGTAAGATGAGGATTTCAGCAATGTACTGAGTAGCAAAGCAAGGCAATTTATATTGCTCTCTTGGAACTATACTGAATTATAAAATTCTTTGTAAAGTAGGTTTTACAGAGTTTTGTAAACTCCATTGTAGAATTCATGAAAGGGCATTTGTAATAAAAAAATCTGAAAACGTTTAATAAAATAACTCACTAATTTAGCAAAGTTGATACTTGAAATTGCTTTTTACTTGATATTTTGAGAATGCACAGTTTGATAATTAATCAAATGGTACTCAAAAATAGTGTTTAATATTTAGAATTTAAGAAACTTTGTTACCTGTACCCATAGATTTTTTCCTTCCTTGCTTTAATTTAAAAATTTTTTTATTATTATTATTTTTTTGCACAGGCAGGCACCGGGAATCAAACCCAGGTCTCTGGCATAGCAGGTAAGAACTCTGCCACTAAGTCACAGTGGCCCGCCCTCTTGATTTAATTTTAAATTAGTTTATGAAACATTTTATAAACAGGCTATATAATGATTACTTAGATATTTTATTTAAATATGCCTATAGATAAGCTAACTAAGATATCCCTTTTAGGTGGTTAAGATTTTCATGTTAATTGTAAAAATATTTGTATCTTCATAATTTCCTGAAATCAGGAAAATGTTTAGTAACATAGGTCATTATTATAGCAATGTAGATATTTTTAATAACTTTCTCCTTGATATTTTGAGAATATTCACAGTTTTGACAGCTGATCAAATGATATTTAAGCTAGTGCTCAATATTTAGAATTTAAGAACATTGCTATCTGAATTTGTAGTTTTTTTTCCTTGTTGCCTTAATTTTAAATTGAATTATTAAACTTACTGCAGAAACACAGGTTTTACAATGATTATATGGATACTCTATTTAAATATGCCTATAGTTAAGTTAATTAAGACATCCACTTTTGGTGGTTCTAAGTGTATAGTTTGTTTCCTTAAATAAAAGCATGTATTTTTAAAGTGCCTTTGTAAATATGCCTTTAGTGGCCAAACACGGCATAGAGGAGATATGGCAATATTCACTGTAGGGAAATAGGAGAGAGTTAAAAATTTATAGGAAATTCTGAATGAAGTTCATAATTTTACTCATTACTCGTAATGATTACACAAAACCAGAACAGGAAGAAACTGGACTTAATAAAAGAAGCATTAAACAAAGCACTAAACAATCTAAACAATCTAGGCTTGCAAACTACTGTATCTTTTCCCCTGTGGACCTGTCAGGAAAACACATAAAAGACCAAAAAAATGTTGATGATATTGGCCTTAAGAAACAAAATATTCCAGGTGGAGCAGTTTTCTCAAAAGTTATTTAGACTTTGTTACTCTGCTTACAATCACTCATTTTATACTAATAGGTCCAAGGAAATATTTTAGGTTATACCCCACATGGTATTCATGTTGGAGGTCAGGCTGAAATTGTTTCAAGCAATTAGTGTTTTCAACTTCCTATTTTTGTTTTCTTTTGATGACCTAGGTCCTAATTGTATACTTTTTTTTTGTTAGAAATTCTATAGCATTTAGAATTTATATGAAATATTAGAACTTTATTATATTTTATTATAATCTGTTCTCTTTAATTAAAGCAAGATGTTTTTCTTCCTTTGAAATGAAGTTCCTCCAAGGAAAGAACTGTATGTTTCATGTATTATATATTTTTCACAAAGAATGTGCTGGGCAATTGCTTAATAAATATATGAACTTATTTTCCTGGAGGTTATTTTTAATCTAAAAACCTCAGTTTAATTCAACTCAGATTCAGAATTCCCCTTAGAATTGCATTAAGCTGTATAAGGTAATATCATAGCACATCATTCATTCATCTAGCCATCTAGTGAAAAATTTACATCCAAACTGGCTGTCTTCTCTCAAGTCCAGGGCTTGGCAAACTTTTCTGTAAAGGTCTAGAGAACAAATATTTTAGAACTCCTGGATGTTAAGATCTGTCACAACTCAACTGTGCCTTGTAGTGCAAAAGTAACCAGGACTATAATTACATAAACGAATGAGTGTGGCTGGGTTCCAATAAAATTTTATTTACAAAGACTAACCATAAGCTGGATTAGGATGTAGGCTATGGTTTGCAAACCCCTGCTCTGGCCCTTCTTCTTCACTTACAAAGTCTCCATGCATTCATTCTAATCTATTCTAATCACCACAAGACAGAATCTTCTAGAGATCGTTCTGCTGTTCGCTGATAAATCTTCAAAGGCACTACTGACAATTCTCAGCCTAGTTTTTTTTAAAAAATTATTTCTACCTACTCACATTCTGAAATCTGCTACTCCAACTAAACATTTGTTTCCCAGGGTTCAAAATGATATCTCGAACCTTCCCATTTATTATATTTACCCACCTCATCCTATCGACATTAAGCTGCCACCTTACTTATTTCCTCAAGAACCCCTTCTGTAGAGCTTACACAAACTATTCTTCCCCCACTCACCTTATCAGGAAGCTATGTAGCTGTAATGGTTATCTGTATAATTTATTTCACCATTTATCTTTCCCCTTATTTGAAGATTTCATCTTTTATTAAGCGTAATAGTTATTTAATTCTTCCTACATTATTTTTCATAAGTTTATAAACAATGTTCCTAATTAGAATATAATTTTTTAAGGAAAAGGACGGTTATATACTTAAGAATTTTCTCCATTGCATCTAACCTAGTAACCAACAAATAGCAGGTGTGATAGTTTGGAGCTGTTATGTATCCCCAAAAAGGCCATCCTCTTTTAATCCATTCTTGTGAGTCCGACCTATTGTGGGCAGTACCTTTTGGGAAGACCAATTCAAAGTGGGTCTTAATTCTTTACCAGAGTCCTTTATGACAGGATAAAAGTGAGGAACACTGAGCAAAAGGGCATTTTACAGAGAAATACCCTAGGAGATGCTAAGAGAGGACACACAAATGCTCAAAGAGAAAGCCACTGAAAGCCAGGAACTGGAACCGCAGAAACCTGGGAGCGAAAGACCAGAGATGCTGGCCACATGCCTTCCCACATGACAGAGGAACCCCGGATGCCAGCAGCCTTTCATCACAGAAGATATCTTCTCTTGATTCCTTACTTGGGTCATTTTCATGGCCTCAGAACTATAAATTTATAAACTAATAAATTCTCATTGAAAAACCAAATGATTTTTGGTATAGTGCATTCCAGCAGCTTTAGCAGACCGAAACTGTAGATGTTTATTACTGTTTGTCTTGGTGGCTGTTACTCTGCAGTACTCCTTGACACTGAAGTTTCTCAAGATGCCACAACAGACTGTAAGTGATATCTCTTCAAAGTTTTTTCCCCTCATAGAAAATAAAATTTCTGAGGAGTAGTCCTAATTTTGGATAAAGTGAATAAAATTTTATATTTATTTCTCATTACAAAGAATATGAAGTCATGGTATATGTATATTCAAGTTTATCAGTAATAATCACACTTATTTTAATAGTATTTGACCTTGTTGCCAAGTGTTTATCAAAATAGTCAATCTTTATGAGCTAGTAAAATATGAATGAAAAACAACAATTACAGTATAAAAGAAAGAGGCAAACTAGAGTGATTTTTAACTGAATAAAGTAGTTTTAACTTGAAAGGGGAATAAACCAAGTTTTTATGTGATAGCTGCTTATTTTCTATCCTTTTATTTTTAGTGAGTACATTATGAATATCAGAAGGAATCAAGGCTTGTCTGTTGTGAACCTCCTGCTATTACCGTACTGATTAATATAGTAAAAATCAAGAACTTTTTAAGCTCTCTGGAAACAGCAATTTATACTAAGTCTATTTCTAAGTATTATATAAAATCATTATTGTTGGAAAAGAGACTTTGGAAACATAAGACTTGGCTTAGGCAATTACTTCATCTAAGCAGCACTTCTGCAGCCGTACTCGGTCATTCCTTAGACTGTGCTTGGTGCTGGTGTGCCATGTTCCCAACTAATATAGATGTCTTTGCACATTGATAATAACAACTATTTGCTTATGTGGCTTCTTCTTCAAGTATATACTGAGATCCTTGAAGACAGAGATAGCACCATTTTCATCTCTGCCTAGTGCAGTGCAAGACATTTAATAAAGACTCGATAGATTTTACTGGAT
Organism: Myrmecophaga tridactyla; assembly: GCA_004026745.1. Lineage (NCBI taxonomy): Eukaryota > Metazoa > Chordata > Mammalia > Pilosa > Myrmecophagidae > Myrmecophaga > Myrmecophaga tridactyla. The sequence goes on from PVIY010001093.1 coordinate 118,189, forward strand.
TCATATATGCATATTTGAAATGATAATGAGATTGAATCTGCCTTAACCTGTATGCTGCCTCTGAATTCTCTTTATATATTTCCAAAAATCTAATCTATATTTAGAAGAAAAACAGAAATAGAGAAATACACAGAAGTATTTCCCTAAATTGCAAGCGTTCACTCTTTCTGATAAGTCAAAGTAAAGTAATTAAAAAGCAAATTATTTTGAATGAGTACTAAATTGGTAGATGTCTATTTTCAAACATGGGCATCTATGCTAAAAATCAAATGTGTACATATTTTCCATTTTTAATGTCTATATCTCTTTTTGTGGTAGATACAATTTCTATATCTGAGTTGTAGATTTGTGGAGAAACAAGGATTCCTCATTTTATTATACTTCACTTTATTGTGTTTCAAGATATCAAATTTTTTACAAATTGAAAGTTTGTGGCAGTCCTGTATTAGGAAAGTCTATTGGCACCACTTTTCCAAGAGCACGTGCTAACCACTTGTCTCTGTATTATTTTGGTAATTCTCACAATATTTCAAGCCTTTTCACTATTATATCTGTTATCATACTCTGTGATCGGTGATCTTTGCTGTAATACGTTGAAGGCTCAGTTGGTTAACATTTTTTAGCATAAGTATTTTTAAATGAAATTATGTACATTGTTTTTAAACATAATTCTATTGCACACGTAATGAACTGCCGTATAGTGTAAACATAACTTTTATATGCACTGGGAAACCAAAACTTTGGTGGAGTTTGCTTTATTGCAATATTTGGTTTATTGTGGTGGTCTGCAACCAAACTCACAATACCTCCAAGGTATGCCTGTATTCACATTATAAATGACCTAGAAAGTTTAAGAAATATCAAAGTTTTGGCTCAAATATCTAAGCACAGAAATAGCTTCGGGGCAGAAATAACGACCTAAACAAAATGTATCAGGAAGAAGGAAAGTAATAATGCAGGGTAAAGGAGTCTGTTTCTGAGTGTCCGCAGGGAGGTGTGAGGAGGGCCTTAGAAGTACTCAGTATTGTTGTAGGAGTGGAGTAAAAGATTTAAGCAGGAGTGTTAGATTGCTTTCCAGTGGTTAGAATTGATTGAGATTTTAGCAGAAACTATACCAGTAAAGGACTGAGAAAGAAGGTCATTGTCCAGTTATCCTGTGTTAAGACAATTTGGATCCAAGAGGTCCAGGTCAAACTTAATGTTACTAAACTGTAACTGTATATAATCTATGTTCTTGCCTGAAGGGCAAGGATAAATTTTTTTCCTGAATCACATATGAGGTGTCAAGTGCAAAGCTGATAAGGGAGTTCAATAAATAATTACTTGCCCAAGTTTTTGATTCTCTAATAAAGGAGAAAAAGTATAATTTTCACTGGAAATACTGAGCTAAGTTTCAAGGCCAAGACTAAATGATCTTGGAGTAAAGCTAAATAAAGTGATATAACTTAAAACAAAAAGAAAAGGAATGATCACTGGAAACTGGTTATAAATCAGTAAATGTTTCAAAGAATGAGTATTGGTCCATCTTACCAATGGATGTGTAAGAGGTCAACAGTTGAAGAGCATTTTGGCCAAGAGAATGGCAAGGCCAGAGGTTTGCAGGTTGGAAAGTGCTGGAAAAGATTTGGAAACCTGGAGTTGTCCAATTGGGCCAGTGTATAATGGTGGTACAGACGAAGAAGATAAAGCTGGAAAGAAAGTTAACATTCGAAAGTGGAAGACTCCAGTACCAATCAGAGAAATAAGTTTCAATTTCTTTCTCTATGTTACCAAATGGTGTTTAGTAAGCAAATCAAATTATATGAACACCTTCGTGATGTTTGAAAAGATAAAATGAAGGGGGCAAGACTGGCTCATACAGGAGAGCTAGAATGAGACCTAGATGTAAAGTAGAAACACTGAGACTATCTGAAAGAAAGGAACTGCATTTAAGAGATTTGGATGAGAATTAACTCAGTATTTGCTAACTGCATGGATAGAAAAATTGTGAGTGCTGTCACCTGTTGGGAGTCAAAATTGCAAAATAAGGGTTTGATTTTTAAAACAAAATTTTGGTACTGAGAAAAAAATTGTGGAATTCAGCAGTTTTTGACAGAAAAGAAGGATAGTAGTATTTTGAATGTTCTGAGCTTGAGTACTTAAAATATAGTTGTATTCATAGTGCATGTTGGACTCTCAATAAAGATGTGACAGTGAGTTAATCAAAGAATGAATATAATTATTAAAATATCTTAAAGACTTTCAGAGCTAGAATAAAAACTATGAGAGTTATCTGTGGAAGTTGATTTAAATCATAAGAATGGGAAAATTCTGGGCAGACTGGAGAAGTTTGCTTCTCCACCAAGTAAAACTAGAAACAACTGTATACAATATGAAAATCATCATTTAAAGTTACCATAGAACTGCTAAAGCAACAAGGTTTAGGAGAAGAGTCAAATGGAAAATCTGAACTGAAAAAAAATATATATATATATTGTATTAGTTAGGGTTCTCTAGAGAAACAGAATCAACAGGGAACACTTGCAAATATAAAATTTATAAAAGTGTCTCACGTGACCGCAGGAACA
>PVIY010001093.1:120855-164055 GCA_004026745.1 Myrmecophaga tridactyla
GATTAGATTTAGCATCACTAATTGCAGAAGACACTCCCCTTTGGCTGATTACAAATGGAATCAGCTGTGGATGCAGCTGACGTGATCATGACCTAATCCTATGAAATGTCCTCATTGCAACAGGCAGGCCAGCGCTTGCCCAATCAGATAAACAGGTACCACAACTTGGCCAAGTTGACACGTGTCCCTAACCATGACATATATATATATAACTAAAACCTTAAATGAAGACTTAGCAGCAAGCTAATCACAGAAGAAATGGAATTTGTGAACTGGAAAAGAGGTAATATAAACATCTAAAATGAAATCCAGAGAAGAAAGGAAAATGTAGAGAAGTGCATGATTCATGCCAGATGGACTTGTGTGCAATTAGGGTCCTAGAAGGACAGAGAAAATTGTATATAAGGCTTTTCCAAAACTTATGAAATAGACCAACCCACATGGTCACAAAGCTCAATGAACCCAAAGAAATGTAAGCCAATGAAAATTTCTTCTAGGTACTTCATAGAAAAACTGACAACAACCAAAAGAAGAGAGAAGATCTTAGCAAGCAGATGAAAAAAAAGAAAGATACATTACCTTCAGTGAAATTATAATACAGCTGTTAAATGACTTAGAATATAGGTTGCCAGAGAATGGGGTGGGAATAGGGAGTAGAAAGTTAAGGCTTAAACTGTACTGGGTTCCTATTTGAAATGATGAAAATGTTTTGGTAATGGATGGTAATGATGGTAGCATAATATTGTGAACGTAATTAATAACAATGGAATACAAATCCAAACATTATTAAAAGGGGGAAATGTTAGATTTTATATATGGTAGCAGAATAGCAATTTAAAAAATAGTCCATGGAAAACACTACACAACCTTAAGTTAACCATGGACTATAGTTAATAGTACAATTATAAAAATGTGTTCTCTTAAATTGTAACAAATGTTCCACACCAATGCAAGTTTTAATAATGGGCAGATATGGGAAACCTATATTTTAGGCATGGTTGTTCTGTAGACTCACAATTTCTCTAATAAATAAAAAAAATCACAAAAATAAAATAAAAAAGGATCCCACCGAAAAGAAAAAAGAAATAATCAAAGCCAGAAGACAGTGGAATGGTATCTTTAAAATTTTGAAAATATACAACCAACACCCTAGAATTTATATCCAGGGAAATTATTTCTCCAAAATGAAAGCAAATATTATGATTTTCACACAAAAATTGAACTAATTCTTTGCCAGAAGTTCTTTGATATATAATGAGTGTTCCTCAAGCAGAAGGAAAATGATGCTAAATGGAGACATAGAAATGACACCAAGAATGCAAAGCCAGGGGAAGATAAATTAAAGGAAAGGAAATGCAATCACAAATATATTTAACTAATCCAAAAGAAGGCTAATGGAGAAGAAGAAAGGGAACATAAGATTAATGGGTCAAAGAGAAAACAGCACAAAGGTAAGTATAAGCCCCAATGTTGCAATAATGATATTAATGCCAATTTTGAAAAATATTCGAATTAAAAACTATGACTTTAGACTGGATTGAAAAAAAAAGGCAGAACAAAGCTAATCAACTGTGTGCTGCTTTCAAAAATATATACTTACAATATACGGATACTGAAAAGTTGAGAGAAAAAATGGGAAAAGCTATACCATGTACACAATAATAAAAGAAAGTTGGCATGATTATATTAATGTCTGATACATTAACTTTTAGGAAAGGCATATTACTATATAGAAAGACATTTTGCCGGGAGGTAAGTAAAAATTTAAATTTGTATATACCTAATGCACAGACAACATCACCCGTTTAAGAATTTGGGAATTAAAGGAAGAAGAAATTAGAGGCAAACACTGGTGTTTACTCAGAAACTTCCACTAGGTATTGGGGACTGAGCTAGGTATTTAATGTACATAGTTTTTAATTCTACTTATGAGGCTGAGACGAGAAATTATACCCATTTCACAGATGAGAAACTGACAGTTCAGAGAGATTATCTAATTTATCCAAAATTACTAATTTGATTGAAGTAATAGGTAGGACCAAGATTCAAATATATTTTTTCTGCCATTGTTGTAACACTAAAACTCATATTTGAGAAAAACAGGACTTTAGCCAGACAAGGAAGCAAAGTTAAATGGAGATTTGTTTTTGCAAGACAGAAGAATAGCTTGTCAAGGAGCCAGTGGAGAGAAAGATATGAAAGTTCTGGGTGGATATATAGGAAAGAAATCATGAGGTCAGAGTCGCAATGGAGTTAGGAAAAAATAGGTTCTAAATAAGCAAGATTAAGTTCTGGTTTTGTTGCTTTAAGTCATAGTTCTCAAAATTAAATACTTAGAGTAATCAGACTTATAAAGAAATATATAAAGCAGTTTGGTTGTATGTTCATCAGGGTTCTCCAGAGAAACAGAACTGAGAGAGAGAGAGAGAGAGAGAGAGAGAGAGAGAGAGAGAGAGAGAGAGAGAGAGAGAGAGAGAGAGAGAGAGAGATGTATGTTTAGAATAGGGATTAGCTCATATGATGGTGGAGGCTGGCAAGTCTGAATTCTGTAGGACAGGGCACAATAAAGATGATGTTGAATTCCCTACAGGAAGCTGGCTGGCTGAAGTTGATGGAGAAATTCTCTTTGACATCTGAAGTCCTCAGTTCTGGCTTTTAAGACCCCCAAATGATTGGATGAGGAGATTTCACATTGTTAAGGGCAATCTCTTTTGTTAACTGTAGACACAATCATCCCAAACGGGTGTAATAAACTTATTACAGATGGAATTCCATCTATGAATACCCTTACAGTAAAATGAGTCTTGTGTTTGCATGAACAAACAACAGACCACTAACTAGGTCAACTAGACACATGAAATTAACAACACAGCCCAGCCCTTGTCATGCTGGCACACATATGCATATTTTTAAGCTAAACTCAATATTCAAATAAAGACAATAGCATAGTTATCCTTTTACCTAATATGATACAACTTTCCTATATACATCTGGAAATGCACTGATCCTTTCCTGAGAAGAGAATACAAGTCCTTGGGTGATAATCACTCATCTTTTATATTCTGTAACTTAATTACTATGATATAAAGATAATACAACTTATGCTATATGATAAGGAAATAGAGAGGGAAGAAAAGATATTTGATTTATATATGTATACAGACATAGTCATAACAAAATAAGAAAGACTGATAACCATTGCTTTTCCTGTTTCTGTACCTAACCACATGATTGTAGCTGGTATTTATAAATACCTTTCTGTTTTTCATTACCCATTCCATATTCCATTTACCATCAACAAGAACCTAAGCCGAACATGGTTCTTTGCCCGGTGAAGTGACCAAACCCTTTTTCATGAGGGCTCTGGGCCATTAGTAGTTCTTCCTGGATTTGGTTGTCCCAGTTTCCCACGGACTTTAATAATAGAGCAAGGTAGTAATAAGATAAACCCTAGGGTTCTTCTGTTTCCAGACAAGCACATCCTTCCATTGTGTAGTAGAAGCTCAATTTCTCCTTGAAAATCAGGATCAATCACCCCAGATAGTACAATAACACCCTTCCTTGCCTATTGATTCAGAGGCATGAGGAGCCTAAAGTGACTGTGTGGAAGGCTTAACTTCCAGCTCAATGGAATCGTTGTGTCTCCTGATGGGAGCACTCCTCCATTTAGAACTAAGACCTCTAGACCAGCAGAGCATAAGGTTTGCAGAGAGAAAAATTTTTTCAAGGGTTATCACTAGGCAAGTGTTGCCACTCCCATTTCAACCTTTTGATTCCTGGACTTGTGAATCATGGCTATGGGAGAAACAGAACCATAGATTAGATGCTGACATAGAGCATATAGAGCCTCTTGGAGAACACTGTCTCAGCCTTACAAGGTATTGTTACCCAGTTAGCCCATAATTGAGTACTCAAAATGTCATTCCATTGTTCTATCAAACCAGCAGTTTTAGGATGATGGGGAAAACAGTAAGACCAACAAATGCTATGAACATGGGCCCATTGCCACACTTCATTTGCCATTAAAGTGAATTCCTAGGTCAGAAGCAATGTTATATGGGATGCCATGATGATGGATAAGGCATTTGTAACAATATGGATGGTTGCTTTAGTAGAATCATCATGGAAGGGAGGGAAAATTTGTACCCAGAGTAAATGTCTATTCCAGTAAGAACAAAACCCTTCCATTATGGAAGCAGTCCCTATGTAATCAATCTGCCATTGAGTAGCAGCTGATCACTTTGGGAAATGGTGCCATATCAGGGACTGAGTGTGGGTCTCTCATGCTGGCAAATTGGGCATTCAGCCATGGTTGAAGCTGGGTAGGCCTTGGTGAGTGGAAGTTCACATTGCTGACCCCATGCATAACCTCCATCCCTACTACCATGCCTACTTTGTTCATGAGCCCATTGGGCAATGATAGGAGTGGCTGGGGAAAGAGAGCTGATTGGTATCCACAGAATGGGTCACCCTATCCAATTATTAAACTCCTCCTTTGTTGATTTCACCTTCTTGTGAGCATTCACAATTGACACAAATATGTTCATAGTTTTCAACAATTCAGAAAGGTCTATTCACATACCTCTGCCTTTTGTCACTAATTTCCAGTCATGAGTATTACAAATCTCTGACCACCTAACCAGACCATTGGCCACTCAGTATGAATCAGTATACACACTACCTCCAGCCATCTCCCCTCCAAGCAAAATGAACAGCTGGAGGCACTGCTCAGTGTTCTGTCTGCTGGGGAGGATTCTCCTTCACCTCTGTCCTTTCAGGAATTCCCAGAAAATGGCTGTAGTGGTGTCCTCATGTGTCATGCTGAAGTGTCTGTAAATCAGACACAAATTTTCTATTCTTCAATCAACTGTTATAAAGAACACTCTGAGAAGCCATGGCTATGAGCTAGAATGAAGGTAAAGTGACAGAAGTGAGTCATGGGCATTTGGGCACTTTCCCTTATAACTTACTTGGACCTTCAGGGCTGATTCGAGGCACTATCATAATACTTTTTTTTTTTATTAATGAAACCAGTCAACATACAAACATGAACATTCTTAATTCATGAACATTTCATACTTGGTGTGTGCAATCAGTGGCTCACAATATCATCACATAGCTGTATTTTCATCACCATGATTATTTCTCAGAACATTTACATCACTCCAGAAAAGTAAATAAAAAGAAAAAAGAAAAAACCTCATACATACCATACCCCTTACCCCTCCCTCTCATTGACTACTAGTATTTCCCTCTACCCAATTTATTTTAACATTTGTTCCCCCTATTATTTATTTATTTTTAATCCATTTTTTTTACTCATCTGTCCATACCATAGCTAAAAGGAGTATCAGAACAAGGTTTTCACAATCACACAGTCACTTTGCGAAAGCTATATCATTACACAATCATCCTAAAGAAAATGGCTACTGGAACACGGATCAACAGTTTCAGGCACTTCCCTCTAGCCTCTTTAATATACCTTAAACTATAAAAGGGATGTCTATATAATGTGTAAGAATAACATCCAGGATAACCTCTCGACTTTATTTGAAATATCTCCACCACTGACACTTTATTTTGTTTCATTTCTCTGTTCCCCCTTTCAGTTGAGAAGGTTTTCTCAATCTCTTGATGTTGAGCTCATTCTAGGATTTCTGTCCCACGTTGCCAGGGAGGCTTACACCCCTAGGAGTCATGCCCCACGTAGTGAAGAGGAGGGCAGTGAGTTTGCTTGCATTTTGGCTGAAAGATAGGCCACATCTGAGAAACAAAAGAGGTTCTTTGGGGGTGACTCTTGGGCCTAATTTTTAGTAGACTTAGCCTATCCTTTGCAGGGATAAGTTTCATACGAACAAACCTGAAGATTGAGGGTTCGGCCTATTGATTTTGCTGTCCTCACTGCTTGCAAGAATATTAGGCCTTCTCCAAATGGGGAAGTTGAATTTTACCCCTTTCTCACCATTCCCCCAAGGGAACTTTGCAAATACTTTTTTATTCACTGTTCAAATCACTCTGGGATTTATCGGGGCATTACTCTGGACAAACCTACAAAATCTCATGCCCTACTCAAGGTTCTGTGTACTTATGGTGTTCAATTAAACTGTCTATTTTCGTTATATTAGAAGATGCCTAGTCAACATATAAATTTTACACCAAATAAACATTTTTTGCTTTAGTCTCATAGATAAATTAAAGTTTTAAAATAGGAATTACCATCTACTTTCAACACCCTGCAATATTGGCATTCCTTTGTTCTTCCTCATGCAAAAACATTTTTTAATTTGTACATTTAGTCACTATCATTGTACAATCTAGGCAGTCCTAGATTATATCACCTAGTCTTTATGGTCTATATTTCCTTCTGATTTCATTTGTGCCTCCAGCCCTCCTCCCTCTATCATTCTCACATTCAGCTTCATTCATTGAACTAACATTATTGTACTATAGTTAAGTAGTATTGTGCTATCCATTTCTGAATTTTTACAATCAGTCCCGTTACTCAATCTCTATCCCTTCAGCTCCGGTTACTCAATATCTACCCTATTTATACCTCCTGATGATCTCTGTTCTTAACTGAAATTTTCCCAGTTCATTCATTAATGGTAGTTCATATCAGTGAGACCATACAGTATTTGTCTTTTTGTTTCTGACTACTATCACTCGGCATAATGTCCTCAAGGTCCATCCATGTTGTTACATACTTCATAACTCTATTCTGTCTCACAGCTGCATAGTATTCCATCATATGTATATACCACAGCTTGTTTAGCCACTCATCTCTTGATGGACACTTGGGCTGTTTCCGTCTCTTGGCAATTGTAAATAATGCTGCTATAAACATTGGTGTGCAAATATCTGTTTGTGTCCTTACCCTCATGAGCTAGTAGATAACTAGTAATGGTATTGCCGAATCATATAGCAATTCTATACTTAGCTTCCTGAGGAACCGCCAAACTGCCTTCCGTGCCGGTTGTACCATTTTACATTCCCACCAACAGTGGATAAGTGTACCTCTTTCTCCACATCCCCTCCAGCACTTGTCATTTTCTGATTTATTGATAATGGCCATTCTGAGATGATATCTCAGTATGGTTTTGATTTGCATTTCCCTAATAGCCAGGGAAGTTGAGCATCTTTTCATGTACCTTTTAGCCACTTGTATTTCCTCTTCTGAGACGTGTCTGTTCATGTCTTTGCCCATTTTGTTATTGGGTTGTTTGCCTTTTTCATTGTTGAGTTGAACAATCTCTTTATATATTCTGGATACTAGACCCTTATCTGATATATTGTTTCCAAATATCGTCTCCCATTGTGTAGGCTATCTTTTTTACTTTCTTGTCAAAGTTCTTTGATGCACAAAAGATGTTTAATTTTGGGGAGTTCCCATTTATCTATTTCTTTCTTCAATGCTTGTGCTTTGGGTTTAAGCTCTAGGAAACTGCCTCCTATTATAAGATTGGTAAGATATTTCCCTACATTTTCTCCTAAAAGTTTTGTAGTCTTAGATCTAATGTTTAGGTCTTTGATCCACTTTGAGTTAATTTTTGTGTAAGGTGTGATACATGGCTCCTCTTTCATTCTTTTGCATGTGAATATCTAGTTCTCTAGTCATGATTCATTGAAGAGACTGTTCTGTTCCAGGTGAGTTGACTTGACTGCTTTATCAAAGATCAATTGTCCGTAGATGATAGGTTCTATATCTGAACACTATTTGATTCCATTGGTCAGTATATCTATCTTTATGCCAGTACCGTGCTGTTTTGACCACTGTAGTTTCGTTATATGCCTTAAAGTCAGGTAGTGTGAGAATTCCAACTTCATTTTTCTTAGGATACTTTTAGCTGTTTGGGGCACCCTGCAATTCCAGATAAATTTGGTTATTGGTTTCTCTATTTCTGAAAAATAAGTTTTTGGGATTTTAATTGGTGTTGCATTGAATCCATAAATAAATTTAAGTAGAATTCATAACTTAATTATATTTAGTTTTCCAATCCATGAACAGGGTATGCCCTTCCATTTATTTAGGTCTTCGGTGATTTCTTTAGCAATTTCTTGTAGTCTGCTTTGTAGAGGTATTTTATATCCTTAGTTAAATTTATTCCTAAATATTTTATTCTTTTGGTTGCAATTCTAAATGGATTTTTTCTTGATTTCCTCCTCAAATTGTTCATTACCAGTGTATAGAAACACTACAGATTTTTGAGTGTTGGTCTTGTCACCTACACTTTGCTGTATTAATTTATTAGCTCTAGTAGTTTTGCTGTGGATTTTGAGGGGGTTTTGACATATAGTATCATATCATCTGCAAACAGTGAGAGTTTTACTTCTCCCTTTCCAATTTAATGTCTTTTATTTATTTATTTTTCTTGTCTAAGTGCTCTGGGTAGAACTTCCAACACAATGTTGAATAACAATAGTGATAGTGTAAATCCTTGTCTTGTTCCTGATCTTACAGGGAAAGCTTTCAGTTTTTCCCCATTTAGAATGATGTTAGCTGAGGGTTTTTCATATATTCCCTTTATCATGTTGAAGAAGTTCCCTTCTATTCCTATCCCTTGAAGTATTTTCAGCAAGAAAGTATGTTGAATTTTGTCAAATGCCTTTTCTGAATCATTTGGGAGAATCATGTGGTTTTTCTGCTTCGATTTGTGGATATGATGTATTACATTGATTGATTTTCTTATGTTGAACCATCCTTGAATATCTGGGATGAATTCTACTTGGTCATGGTGTATAATTCTTTTAATGTGCTGCTGAATTTGATTTGCAAGAATTTTGTTGAGGATTTTTGCATCTATATTCATTAGAGAGATTGGTCTGTACTTTTTTCCTTGTAGTATCTTTGTCTGGCTTTGGTATGAGGGTGATGCTGGCTATACAGAATGAATTAGGTAGCCTTCCCTCCTCTTCACTTTTTTTGAAGAGTGTAAGCAGGATTGGTACTAATTCTTTCTTGAATGTTTGGTAGAATTCACATGTTTAGCCATCTGGTCCTTTTCTTTTTTGGGATCTTCTTAATGACTAATTCAATATTTTAATTTGTGATTGATTTGTTGAGGTCGTCTATTTCTTCTCAAGTCAATGTTACCTGTTCATGCCTTTTTAGGAAGTAGTCCATTTCAAGTACATTGTCTGGTTTATTAGCATAAATTTGTTCATAGTATCTTCTCATTACCTCCTTTATTTCTGCCTGGTCAGTGGTTATGTCTCTTCCATTTCTGATTTTATTTATTTAAATCCTCTCTCTTCTTTTTGTCAACTTTGCTAAGGGTTCATCAATCTTATTGATTTTCTTATAGAACCAACTTTTGGCTTTGTTGATTTTCTCCATCATTTTTATGTTCTCAATTGCATTTTTTTCTGCTCTAATCTTCATTATTTGTTTTCTTTTGCTTGCCTTTGGGTTAGTTTGCTGTACTTTCTCTAGGTCTTCCAAGTGAACAGTTAATTCCTTGAATTTTGCTCTTTCTTCTTTTTTGATATAGATGGTTAGGGCACTAATTTTACCTTTTAGCACTGCCTTTGCTGCATCCCATAAATTTTGATATGTTGTGTTTTCATTTTCATTTGCCTTGAGATATTTACTGATTTCTCTTGTAATTTCTTTCTTGACCCAGTGGTTGCTTATGAGTGTGTTGTTGAGCCTTGTCATGGTCAGTTCATGTGTCAGCTTGGCCAGGTGGTGGTACCTGTTTGTCTGGTTGGGCAAGTGCTGGCCTGACAGTTGCTATGAGGACATTTCATAGAATTAAATCATGATCACGTTGATTGGATCCACAACTGATTCCATTTGTAATCAGCCAAGAGAAGTGTCTTCTGCAATGAGTGACACTTAATCTAATCACTGGAAGACTTTTAAGGAAGATTCAGATGAGATAGGCTCTCTTCCTGCTTCAACTGGCGAGCCTCACCTGTGAAGTTCGTCCAGACCCTCCATCAGAATCGTCAGCTTCACAGCTTGCCTTGTGGATTTTGGGCTCTATGTTCCCATGGTTATGTGAGACACTTTTATAAATTTTATATTTATGAATATTTCCTGTCGATTCTGTTTCTCTAGAGAACGCTGAATAATACAGCTTGGTACCAAGAGTGGCTCTTAAGAAACAGAATCTTAAAAATGGGTTTTTATGAATGGTTTTCTACTCTGACTGGACTCAAAGACATTAAGGACTCTGATTCCCATAATCAGAATGATACTGCTAATCCATGGGGTGGGTTGGCAAAAAAGATAGTCAAAATATCACCATTCAATCCTTCTAATACTCTGCTTGTATGAAGCCAGGCTCTGGGGGATAATGTTTTTGATACCTTTGTGGAGTTTTGCAGAAATAGGAGGTATAGAGATGTAGTCTGATTGTGTTAGATGTACTGTATACATTAATCAGTGAAAAGGATAGGCTTAAGGCTTCAAATGAGAAACTTAAGTGCCATTAGGTAGATGTAAACATTTCTGTGAGTGTCCTGAAGGAAAATCTTATTTCCTGTAGCCGTGGACTTGAGATCTCTGAAAATCAGGCTCAGAATCTTATTGTTAGAGTAACAACTTTACAACATAAACTGAAATCTCAATCTTGCATGGTGTCTGCTGTTAAAGTGAGGGCATTGATTGGAAAGGAGTGGGACCTTGAAAAATGGGATGGCGACATATGGATTGATAATGATGTCATTGGAGAGGTTGAAAACTTAGATCACGCTGAGTTTTCTCTAGATAACCTTATAATAGTCAACCCTGAGGATATAGACACCTCACTTCCAGCCTGCCTTGAAGAGTTGGCCACCTAACTTCCACCTAAAGAGATTAGCCCTAGAGTGATTAATCCTGTTTCACCAGATGAACCTGCCAATGAATGCCCTGAAGCAAATGGCTTGGAAGATAGTTCAAATTCTTTTTATGATGCACCCCCACCACCCCTCATTTCTTCCAGACCTATAACTAGACTAAAGTCCCAACAGGCCCCTAAAGGTGAGGTACAAAGTATCACACATGAGGAGGTATGTTATAATCCAAAAGAACTGTGTAGTTTTCCAATTTCTATAGACAGAGATAAGGGGATTATGTGTGGCAATGGATTTTAAGGGTTTGGGATAATGGTGAGAGGAATATAAGGCTGGATCAGACTGAATTTACTGATACGGCCCACTAAGCAGGGATTCTGCATTCAATGCTATAACTCGAGGGTTAGAAAAGGCATTAACAGTTTGTTTGGATGTTTGCATGGAACAAAAGGTGGTCTGCTTTACTTGAGGTTGAAATGCCAGAACTGCCCTGGTATAATGTAGATGAGGGGATCCAGAGGCTTAGAGAGATTGGAATGTTAGAGTGGATTTATCATGCAAAGCCTGCTCTTACACCCCAGGAATGTCTGGAGGGTGCACATTTTACCAGAACAGTAAGAAATAAATTTGTGAGACTAGCACCATCATCCCTGAAGTGCTCTGTAGTTGAACTTCTATGTAGGTCAAATATTACTGTAGGAACTGCTGTCACTGAGTTGGAATCCTTAAACACAATGGGGATGATAGGATCCCAAGTTGGCAGAAGCCAGGTGGCAGCACTTAATTGCCAAAGAGGGTGGATATGTCTATTGTAATAGACAGCAAACTCAAAGCAAGAATCAAAATAATCTGACTCACAGAGATTTGTGGCTTTGGCAAGTAAATCAAGGGGTACCTAGAAATACAATAGATGGGCAGTCTACTAAATTCTTGTTCACACTGTATAAAAAAAAGAGTTCTAGGTCAAGTGAACAGAAGTTTAACCTGAATTACAAAAACACAGAGTCGTGGCCTCTTAATCAATTTCCAGACTTGAGACTGTTTACAGACCCAGAGCCCCTTGAATGAAGGGCAGGCCAGGTCCCTTTGGGAGAGAACCCTGTTATACTGCCACAAATCTATACTATTAATCTTCCTCCAAGCCTTCCCCAAGGTGACCAACAGCCTTTTACCAGGGTAACTGTGCATTGGGGAAAAGGAAATGATTGGATGTTTCAAGGATTATTAGACACTGGTTCAGAAATGACATTAATTCCAGGGGACCCAAAACATCACTCTGGTCCACCAGTCAGAGTGGGGGCTTATGGAGGCCAAGTGATTAATGAAGTTTTAGCTCACGTCCATCTCAGAGTGTGTCTAGTGGGGCCCTGGAACCCTTCTGTAGTTATTTCCCCAGTTCCAGAATACATACTTGAAATAGACATACTGAGCAACTGGCAGAATCCCCACATTGGCTCTCTAACTCATGCAGTGAGGGCTATCATGGTGGGAAAAGTCAAGTGGAAGCCACTAGAATGCCCCCTACCTAGTAAGATAGTAAATCAGAAGCAATACCAGATTCTTGGAAGGATTGCAGAGATTCATGCCACTCTTAAGGACTTGAAGGATGCAGGGGTGGTGATTCCCACCACATCACCATTCAACTCTCCTATTTGGCCTGTGCAGAAAACATATGGGTCTTGGAGGATGACAGTGAATTATTGTAAGCTCAACCAAGTGGTAATTTCAATTATAGCTGTTGTTCCAGATATGGTATCATTGCCTGAGCAAATCAATACATTCCTTGGTACCTGGTATGCAGCTATTGATCCGGCAAATGCTTTGTTCTCAATAGCTGTTAGTAAGGACCACCAGAAACAGTTTGCTTTGAGCTAGCAAGGTCAGCAATATACTTACACTCTCCTACACAGGGGTATATCAACTCTCCAGCCCTATGTCATAATCGTGTCCGCAGGGACCTTGATCATTTCTCCCTCCCACATGGCATCACATTGATCCATTTTATTGATGATATCATGTTGATTGGGCCTAGGTAGCAAAAAGTAGCAACTACTCTAGGCTTACCGGTAAGGCATTTGCGTGTCAGAGAATGGGAGATAAATCCAACAAGAATACGGGGGCTTTCCACCTCAGTGAAATTTCTAGGTGTCCAGTGGTATGGGGCATGTCGAGATATTCCTTCTAAGGTGATGGATAAGTTGCTGCATCTGGTCCCTCCTACAACTGAAAGGAAAGACACAATGCTTAGTTGGGCTCTTTGGATTTTGGTGACAACATATTCCTCATTTGGGTGTGCTACTCCAGCCTATTTATCAGGTGATCAGAAAAGCTGCTAATTTTGAGTGGGGACCTGAACAAGAAGAGGCTCTGCAACAGGTCCAGGCTGCTGTACAAGCTGCTCTGCCTATTTGGCCATATGATCCAGCAGATCCAATGGTGCTGGAAGTGTCAGTGGCAAATAGAGATGCTGTCTGGAGCCTTTGGCAGGCCCCTATAGGAGAATCACAATGCAGACCCTTAAGATTTTGGAGCAAAGCCTTGCCATCTGCTACAGATAATTGCTTTCCTTTTGAGAATCAGCTTTTGGCCTACTACTGGGCCTTAGTAGAGACAAATGCTTAACCTTGGGCCACCAAGTTACCATAAGACCTGAGTTGCCTATCATGAGCTAGGTGTTGTCTGACCCACAAAGCCATAAAATTGGGTGTGCACAGCAGCACTCTATCTTAAAATGGAAATGGTATATATGAGATAGGGCCAGAGCAGGTCCTGAAGGCACAAGGAAGTTACATAAGGAAGTGGCCCAAAATGCCCATGGTCTCCATTCTTGCCACATTACCTTCTCTTTCCAAGAACAGAGCTATGGCTTCTTGAGGAGTTCCTTACAGTGAGTTGACTAGGAAAGAGAAAGCTGGGGCCTGGTCTACAGATGGTTCAGCATGATATGCAGGTACCAACTGAAAGTGGACAGCTTCAGCATTACAAACCCTTTCTGGGGTGTCCTTGAAGGACAGTGGTGAGGGGAAATCCTCCCAGTGGGCAGAACTTTGAGCAGTGCACATGGTTGTTCATTTTGCTTGGAAGGAAAACTGGCCAGAGGTGCATTTGTATACTGACTCATGGGCTGTTGCTAATGGTTTGGCTGGATGGTCAGGGACTTGGAAAGACCATAATTGGAAAATTGGTGATAAAGAGGTGTGGGGAAGAGTTATGTGGATAGACCTTTCTGAGTGGGTTAAAAATATGAAGATGTTTGTGTTCCATGTGAATGTGCACCAGAGGGTGACTTCAGAAGAAGAAGATTTTAATAATCAAGTGGATAAGATGACCCGTTCTGTGGATACCAGTCAGTTTCTTTCCCCAGCAACTCCTGTCACTCCCCAATGGACTCATAAACATGGTGGTCATATTGGTAATGATGGAGGTTATGCATGGGCTCAGCAACATGGACTTTCACTCACCAAGGCTGAGCTGGCCACAGCCTCTGCTGAGTGCCCAGTCAGCCAGCAATAGAGACCCACACTCAGCCCCTGATATGGTACCATTCCCCGAGATGACCAGCTGGCTACATGGTGGCAGGTTGATTATATTGTATCACTCCCTTCGTGAAAGGGGCAGCAATTTGTTCTAACAGGAATAGACACATACTCTGGATATGAGTTTGTTTTCCCTGCATGCAGTGCTTCTGCCAAAACTATCCTACATAAGAATGCCTTATCCATCATCATGGTATTCCACACAGAATTGCTTTTGATCAAGGAACACACTTCACAGAAAATGAAGTGTGGGTATGGGCACACGCTCATGGAATTCTCTGGTCTTACCATGTTCCCCATTATCCAGAAGCAGCTGGATTGATAGACAGTGGAATGGTCTTTTGGAAACTCAATTACGGTGCCAACTAAGTGGCAATACCTTGAAGGGCTGTGGTAATGTTCTCCAGGAGCTGTATATGCTCTGAATCAGCGTCCACTGTATGGTACTGTTTTTCCTATAGTCAGAATCCATGGGACAGGAACCAAGGGGTGGAAATTGGAGTATCACCACTCACTATTACCCCTAGTGATCCACTAGAAAAATTTTTACTTCCTGCCCCTGTAACTTTGAGCTCTGCTGGTCTACAGGTTTTAGTTCCAAAAGGGAGAGTGCTCCACCAGGAGAAACAACAATGATTCCATTGAACCACTGAACTGAATTCTAAGACTGCCACCTGATCACTTTGGGCTACTCATGCCCCTGGATCCACAAGCCAAGAAGGAGATTACATTACTGGCTGGGGTGATTGACCCTGACTATCAGGGAAAAATAAGACTGCAACTATACAATGGAAGTATAGAAGAGCTTTCCTGGAATATAGGAGATCCCCTAAGGTGACTTTTAGTACAACCATGCCAAGTGATTAAAATCAATGGAAAGCTGCAACAACCCAATCCAGACAGGACTACCAATGGGTCTGAAACTTCAGGAATGAAGGTTTGGGTCACCTGACCAGGCAAAGAACCATGGCCAGTTGAAGTTCTTGCTAAGGGTAAAGGGAACATGAAATGGGTAGTGGAAGAAGGTAGTGATAAATATGAACTACAAGCACGTTATCAGTTACAGAAATGAGGGCTGTAATGCTGTTTTGTCATTGTTGTACTATTTAAGTTGTAAAATATCAAGTTTCAGAATGAATATTACCCAAGGACTTGCATCCTATTCTGGGGAGATTTAATGTGTTTCTGGTTATATGCAGGACAGTTGAGTATTGTTAGGTGAGGGGAAAAATGTCTTTTATCGTTTTCTATTTAGAAATTAGGTATGGTTTAAGGTGATGGGTATAACTGCCAAGTTGACAAGGGGTGGACTGTCATGGTCAGTTTCATGTGTCAACTTGGCCAGGTGGTGGTATGTGTTTGTCTGGTTGGGCAGTGCTGTCTATTTCTATGAGGACATTTCATAGAATTAAATCATGATCACTTTGGCTGCATCCACAGCTGATTAAATTTGTAAACAGCCAAGGGGAGTGTCTCCTGCAATGAGTGACACTTAATCTAATCACTGGAAGCATTTTCAGGAGGATTCAGAATAGACAGGCTGTCTTCCTGCTTTGGCTGCTGAGCCTCTACTGCGAAGTTCATCCAGACCTTCCATTGGAATAATCAGCTTCAAAGCCTGCCCTATGGATTTTGGACTCTATGCTCCCACAGTTATGTGAGACACTTTTATAAATTTTGTATTTATGAATATTTCCTGTTGTTTCTGTTTCTCTAGAGAACCCTAACTAATACAAACCTCCATATATTTGTGAATTTTATGGCCCTCTGCCTATTATTGACTTCCAACTTCATTCTTTTATGTTTTGCATGATTTCAATCTTTTAAAATTTATTCAGACTTGCTTTGTGACCCAGCATATGGTCTATCCTTGAGAGTGATCCACTGAAAAGAAAATATATAGATATATATATATATCTACCATAATAGTTGGAGACTTTAATTCCTCACTCTCATTGATGGACAGAACATCTAGACAGAGGATCAATAAAGAAATAGAATTTGAACAATACAATAAAAAGCTAGACTTAATAGACATTTATAGAACACTACACCCCACAATAGCATGATACACCTTTTCTCAAGTTCTCATGGATCACTCTTAGCATGATTCATTATTTTTTGCCAGTGTCTAGACATTTAATTTTCTAAATTAATTTATTCTAGATATTGTTTTCACTTTTTTTTAACCTAGGATTTTATTGCTGGATGACTTTGTTGTCTATATGTTCTTTGACATTTATTTCAGCTTATTCTAGACCTCTAGCTTAGGTTTTGTTTAACAAATCCAAATTTTTCAATTATCTTTTTCTTGTTTCTTGCCCTACCTGCATGGTGCCTTTTTTTCCCCTTAGGAGGGTTTACTTAGGTATTATAGACCCCAGTCAGATTTTCGCAGACCAAACTGGCCTTCTCTCAGTAGGAAAGAGTCACCTGTGTCAGTTTTCCTTGTGGGTGAGACCCAGCAGGTTGAAAGACTTTCCTAAGAAGCCTCTGGACTCTGTGTTTTTCCTATCCTGCCCAGCGTGTGATGTTGTTTGCCTGAGGGTCCCACCAGCATAATGTGATATGGTAACTTTAACTTCAGCAGACTCTCCCTGCTGGGGGTGTGGTTAACACAGAGGAAAGGCTGTAGGATGGCTTTAATCACTTCAGTTTTCCAGACAGCTGAGAATCTGTGCAGTTGTATCCTAAAAGCAGTCATATCTTAGAAACACAGTTACAAAAAAGAAAAGGAAAAAAGTGCTTTTCAGAGTAGGACCCCTGTTCCTTGGGTTTGCCAATCAGGAGCTTAAGTTGGTACATTGCTCTGTGTATCTCCAGATCTATGTGTGCACTCCTTTCCTTCAGGGCCCAGACCCTTTTCTGTATTTTGTGCTGTCTGATCAAAAAAAAACCTCTTGGTTTTTTTTTACTTTTTCCATCAGCCTTGTCCCCTCTGTACTGGGGCAAAACCAAGCAACCTCAGCTTTTACTTGAAGTTCAGCTGAGCTGGGGGCCTATTTTTAGTAGTCAGAATTTGTTAATCCTAAAATTGGAGCTTGGTTGAGCTCAGTCCCTTGCTGTTGGTAGAGACCCTTTCCTTTCCCCTCTGGGAAGCAGCCTGTTGGGGGGAGGGGTACCAGTCTCCATGGTTTGGGGAACTCATGGTTCTGGGTGGTCCAGCTTGTCCACTCTGAATTATGCTGTGTGTTCACTGAGGTGGCCCCGGCAGCTGTTCTATACCGTTCCTGGTTATTTACTAGCTACTTTGGAGGATGAACTAAATCCCACACCTCGCTAAGCCACCATCTTGGATCATCCTCTCATAATACTTTTTAATCTCACAAAACTCTGGCAAAGTAAGAAATATACTGCCACACAGAGCCTTTACCCTTATAAGCCTTTGGGCAGCAGTATACTACTCAAATATCAGTAGTAATATTTTGCGTATCTCTACTGTCATTTTACACTAGGAACTATCAGTGCCACCTTGAATACTGGAAATAATGTCATTAGTACCTTTAAATATAATCCAAATAAAAGTTCAATTCCCAAATCCCCAGAACTGATTCAGAAATTTCTCTTTAAGATTCTGTTTCTCAAGAGCCACTCTTGGTGCTACAATCTGTATTAGTCATCATTCTTTGGAGAAACAGAACTAACAAGACATATATGCATACATGTACACACACATATATAACACACATACATATAAATATATACGTACATACATGCACACACACACACACACACACACCCCTAATGAAACTACTAAAATATAGTCATTGGCTCATATGGCCATGGGACTTCAACAATCTGAATTCTCTAGAGCAGGCCATGGAGTTGAAGCTCTAATAAAGGTGAAGTTTAATCTCCAGCAGAAGATAGCAGACTGAAGTAGAGATTGAAATTAATCTTTCTGTCTTCTGAAATCCTCAGTTCTGGTTTTTTTGACCTTCAATCTTTTTTGATTGAATGATGTGGTGGTTTGCAGCTAGGTATCCCAGAAAAACACGTTCTTAAACTGAATTCGTTTATGAGGGTGTGAACCTAGTATAAGTAGGACCTTTTGATAAAGTTACTTCAATTAAGATGTGGTACAATTTGATTAGGATGGTTCTTAATCCTATTATTGGAGTCCTTTATAAGCAGAATGAAATTCAGACAGAAAGAAAGTCCAAGGAAGCAAGAAGCTAAAGGTCAATGAAACCCAAAAGAATGAGGAGGCCAGGGCAAGCTTCCATGTGCAAGGTCATGAGATAGAGGAACCAAGGAACAAGGATCAGCCAGCCCCAGAATACCAAGGCTTGGAATGAAAGCATTACCTTGGTGAGGCCTGGATTTTGGTTTGACTTGAATGTCTGCTGGCCTCAATACTGTGAACCATCACATTTCTGTTGTTTAAGTTAATACATTATATAGTATTTGCTTGAATAGCCAAGAAAAAACTAAAACAGATGAGGAGACTCTCCAAATTGCTGAGGTCAATCTTCTCTGTTGATTGTAGGTGCAATAAGCTATGGATACAATCAACTGATGGAAATCAATCTATGAAATATCTTCACAGTAACAATCAGGCTTGTCCAAACATCTGGACATCATAATCTAGCAAAGTTCACATAGTAAATTAATCATCACAGTCAGGAAGGTGGAAAATTAATGAGGAGATATTGTATCTAGAGTATTAGCTGTGACTGTTGCCATTTTGGTTTGTGGCCAATCTCATCAGGAATGAGCCATGGGCTGCCAATTTGCATTCTTTGTTTTTAGGAATGGGTTATGTTTTGAGGAGGGTGTTTTGTTACTGGAGATTAACAGTGGATCAAGTGTGTGAGGAGAATATCTAGTTCAACATGTCTTTTGAAAACACTCAGAAATAATTCCTAATGAATAATGGAAGAAATGTTTTGGAGAATATCAAAACAGGAAGAGATATTATGGTACTGGAATATAAAATAGTACCATAATGAACATTTGGGGGAATTATTAAAATTTATATTTAAAATATGTAGCAAGCATAGATTCATGTATAATGTGTTGCATTATGACAGTCTTTATAAACAAATTTCCACTTAAATGTGCCTTAATCCATACTTATCAGTTTCATTTCCCTCCTTATGCAAACCTTGGCTAATTGGACAAGGTGGCTACTTTCCCAGTATGGAAATTATCTATCCTGATCTATATATATTCCTTACCAATAACTTAAATAAATTGCTTAACTATGAAAATATAGTTCCCATTGGCAGTGAGGGACAGAACTTGAAATGTAAAGAGATTGTAAGTGAAATCATAGTTCACGTTTGAAGTTCATAGTGTCACTAGGAATTAGTTGAACAAGATCCAACCCAACTATCTTTTCTAGGAGTTAATTATAAACATCTCTATGTTAAGAAACATCTCTTAAGGGCTTTGATTTCTAATATGCATTGCATTTTCCTTCTGGGAATATCAGGACATGGTAGACAGTTTTCCTCAGCATGGGTAATTTATATATTAACTCCTTCTCTGTTTATTTCCAGTAGCAAATGGGCACTCAACTATGGACTCTGTTGTTGGTAAGAAGTTTAAACATGGTCTTTTCAGCCTAATCTTGCTCCCTTATTGTCAAACCCATGTAAGACGCTCTAACAGCCACAACCTTGCTGGAGGAACATTTACTAGTCACACTGTGACTCAAATGTTTCAATTTACAGCTTCCAATGTGGCTAATTCTATACTCAATCTTAATTTTCCAACACTTCTGTTCATTCCGTTCTATTATATCTGTGTCTGTCTACCATTAGTTTCTAAATGCCTTCAAGGACAATGAAACTCTTTCCTCTCCTATTTCTTTGTGGTACTTTGCATCTGTTATTCACTTAGTAAATATTATTGTGATAGCTTAACAACACTAGCTCGTAAATTAAAATAATTCAATTTCTTCACCATAAAATCTTTAACATAAACAACAAAACACAGTTTTAACTCAGGATTTCTCCAAAGTCAGGGAAGTGAATTATTTGTGTCTAGGGTGAATTGCCTATTATGACTATTCTAACATGCTGATAGAGGCATGTTTATTAATTGACACCTTTCCATTTGCCTTTATTCAGGAGTAGGTGAGCTTACTATGAAATTTAGGAAATTAAATTTTTTCTACTTGGTGCAGTGAGATAAATTTGCTATACTTATGTTGTGGAAGCAAACAAACAAACTGCAGAATCTGAAAAGATTTAGTTCTTTGGGGATTGCAGCATTTCAATTAATAACACTCTCTCAAATCTCTTAAATCCTGCTTTTTTGCTCAAAATTCTATCTATTATTACAAACTTATTTTGTTGCGTTAGGAAAAATCTAAACTAGGAACATATAGTGGAAAATGGCACAATCATTCAGATAATTGAAATAAGATACTCTTTACCTATATATTTCAGATAAAATCTTTTTTTAATCTAAATTTATGTAGAATTCCTCATTTCCTCTCTAATAATGTACATTGTTAGAGCATATTATTTAATGTTTCTGATTCTTATAACTTTCTAAATTTGAGTTGTGTAGTTTGGTAAAGAATCACATTAGAAGGGTTAAAATATGCCTGGGGAATTGAAATAAAAGCAACATGTTAATCTTAAATTGAGGGGCTTAAGGTATTAGAAAACTTATCCAAAAAGTATTTTCTCTGAAGTAAAATAAAGTGATGAAGTCCCATTAAAGCCCCAAAGTGATGTCTTAAATGTAAAGCATACAGATAATAGAAGTTAAGAATTTTTTTATATGAATAATCATCCAAATTTGCTCCTCAATTTACATACTAATATTTGTCACTTCATACTAAGCTACAATGATCTTTTCTGTAATAGTGTAAAGTGAAAAAGTAACAAATATAAGTTCAGAGCTTTGCTCTCTAAAGATTATCTACATGATAATATAAAAATTGTACAGGGCAGTGCAAGGGTAGCTCAGTGGTAGAATTCTCACCTGCCATGCAGGAGACCCGGGTTCGATTCCTGGGGCCTGTACATGCCCCCCCCCAAAAAGTTACAAACTAATTTTAATTAAAAAAAACTTTATTTACTGCAATTATCCTAATACATTAGCTTCTTTGTTCCTTCCAAAATATTCCATAATTATATATTTTTTCATTTTGTTGTGTTCTCATTAAAATATATAAGATAAGACCTCACATATAAGTATTATATGTGGAAAATAAATGTGTTGCTCATATAAAAAGGCATATCCCAGGCATATTAGATGCTTAAATTTGTAAAGCAAAACCATAAAGAATTAAATTTTTGTGCAGAAGGATTTCTTAAATAAGATAGTAAAATGCCATAAGGCGAAAGTTTTATGGACTGAGCAGAGCGAATTTAAAGATTTTTATTTAAAGAGCATAACTTTGAGAAGATGGTTAGCACACTGCGAGAATATATTCACCTTGTTCTAAAGCTGACAAAGGATTAATATCTAAAATATGACTCATACAAACTAACAACAACCACAAAAACAAGAAATCAACTAAAAAAGCTGTCAAAAGAGAAAGAATAAAATAAAATTGCTCACAAACATATGAAAAGATGACTAATCTCATAGCTAATTAGATAGATGTAAAGGAACACAATAATTAGATATTTACATGCATCCAGTTAGGGGAAAGTAGAAAGTCAGATACTGACAATTGACTGGATATAAGAAGAGATATATCTTATCCTTATGTGTTGCTGGTGGCAATAGAAACTGGTATAACTTTTCAGAAGTCACATTCTATAGGGGTTAATGATATTCAATGTACATATAATATATGATCCAACAATTCCACTTCTAGGTATTTATTTAAGATAAATTTTTGTATAACCAGTTGTTGAATTTTTTTTTGGTAGTAAGGATATAAAAGCAAACAAGGAGTCTATCATTATGGCAATGAATAAATCAAAGGAAATAGATGCAAACAATGTGATGTTATGGAGGGGTTACAATCACGAACTATATATATACATCATTTGATATATACATCAAAAATGGATAGATCTTAAAGGTTGGGTGAAAAATACAACAAATAGAGCATTTATAATCTGGCACCACTATGAAATTAAAGACTAAATGTAAAAACAACATTACATTATTCAGTAATGCATATATTTCCAAATACTTGTACCCAATAAAATGGAATTATAAAGAACAGGAATAGGTTTTGATTATAAAGAAGAAAAAAACGCACACAGACCAAAGAAGATAATGTTTCTGTGGTTCTGTTCAGTAGCAACAAAATAAGCCCTTCATATTTCACTTCTAGTAAAATCAAAGAGATTCTTCCCTTCCTTTCCAAGATACTCTCACTTTATTATTTCACATAATAACATCTACACCTCTCTCCTCTGTCATCCCTTGATCTACCCTGCTGCATCCATCATACCTTTTTATGTTTCCTTGTCATATTTGCCTCTTTTTCACTGGAAATTTCTTGATTTTATTGCTCTACTCTAAATTTCACTTAGTTGTTGGAAAGGTAGTGAAATCTTAATGAATATCACCTTTTCTCTCTTATAATTTTGTAACTTTGGACTATTCACATAAAGGTTTGAACTTTTTAAATGACAAAGATATTTTAGCTCAGCAATTATCATTCACTGGTCACTACTAAGTGGAATGGTTCAACCATGGAAATTGTTTGTGGTCCACAAGAAATGATGTCAGAGGACACAGGACTCTGCCCTTCAAAGTATTTCCCCCAGTGCCTGGCTGTTACTTATAATTCCTTTACAAGTGAATGTGGTTTTCTGTTCAATGCTTTGTCAAATAAATAGCTAACATTCAAACGCTTTTGTTATAAGCAATAAGCCTTAAGAGAACACATGAAAGGGTAGAAAATATATGTTAGAGAGAAAGTATTTTCAACTTTTTTTTTTCTTTGCTTGTTTGTTTTTGCTTAGAAGTGGCTGGGATCATGAGGAAATATGAAAAAGTATGTAATTTCATACTAGATCTTTCTCTTTAACACCAAGGATCATGGGAGAAGGCGTGGAGGTTGATTCTTAGAAGCATAACCTTTCCTTTATCTCAGCAACTTGTGCCATGCAAGTGTCAATTCTGTGAATCCCTGATGCCTGCAGAATACATGATATGAATGGGCTGATGATTCAGTGTGCTCATACGTAGGGAATGGAGAACAGGGACTAATAGATGCCATTTTCAGGGAATGATAAGCTGTTAAATGGACAGCCCCAGGATTAAGCAATTTCTTTTCAGGTACTTTTCTCATTTGAATGACTGCACATATAATAAAAACAAAGATGTGATTTTTTCCACATTCTTTTAACATGATCATTTTATAGACTAGCTAGGACCATATGACTGTAGTCTAGAAACTATATAAAACATGTATTGAAAAGTGATCACAGTGTCACAACTAACATTATGATGATATACATGTTCAATATAGAATTCCACTCCAAATTTTCCACTGTAATATCATTTTTAATATATGTGATTGCAAGATAAAATAATAGCTCATGATCAATCTGAGGAAAAATTAGGTTATTTTGGTTATATAAGTCTGGGACTGCAAAAGTCCTGATGCAAAGCTGCAAATTACTTCATGTGGCTTGGAATAACCACTATATTATTTGTTTTTGTAATATTTCTTGAGAAATTTCAGTAGAATTTAAAATTCATGGAATTTAAAAGAGTCATGCTTCCAGAAAGATAAACCAGCTATATACTGCCTTAATCCTCTCACTAAGTACAACTAAAACCCTTGGAAATTGTATATAAAATAAATACAAGAACGGGACAGAGAAATAGGTAGATCTGCAAGGGACATTGGGACCTGAGGAATGCTGCATCAGTTGTTCTGGTTTGCTAAAGTTGCCAGAAATGCAATATACTAGAAATGGATTGGCTTTTATACAGGGGATTTATTAAGTTACAAGTTATAATTCTAAGGCTATGAAAACGTCCAAATTAAGGCACCAGCAAGAGGATATCTTCTCTCAAGCAAAGCTGATTCTAGTGTTTCTCTTTTACATGGGAAGGCACCTGGAGATATCTGCTGACCCTCCTGGGTTGGCTTCAAAATGGCTCACTCAGCTCCTGTGGGTTCTTCTGACTTCTGCGGGGAAGGGAATGTGCTTTCCTTCTGCATCTCCAAATGTCTGTGTCTAGGCGTCTGTCCTCTGTATCAGTTTTGAACTTTTTCTCTTACCGTGAACTCATTTAGGGACTCCAGTAAACAAATTAAGACTCACTTTGAATGGGTGGGGCCACAATTCCATGGAAATAATCTAATAATAAGGTCACACTCACAATTGGACGGATCACATCTCCATGGGAACAACCTAATCAGAAGATCCCACCCTAAAATAGGTCTGTCCCCACAAGATTGGATTAGGAATAAAAGAACATGGCTTTTCTGGGGTATATAATAGTTTCAGGCATAACAGTGGATTCCCTGGGTTTTCTTCTTAATTAATTCATTATAGAATAGATGTTTAAGAAGTTGGAAATTCAGAAACACTAATGTAAGGAGATAATAAAAGCCCCAAGGAAAGCTTGCACTCTCTACCCAAAGGACAAGGAAAGGGGTAAGACTTGGTAAGATAGGAAACTTTTAGGAAACAACCACTCTATTCCATCCAAATAACACAGAAAAAACTTCAACCCACTTCCACCCCTACCAGAAAAGACTGAGAGGGGTCGTAGATTTACACCTTGGCCAGGCTGTAACAAATTATCCCAACCCTCTCCTTATCAAGTGGTTTCAGAAAAGGCTAAGTAGAGAACTAAGACTTTCATCCCCACTGGACAATAAGACGACCCCATGCCCTAAAAGGCATCAGTGGAGACCACATAGGAATTCTGGGCTTCCATCTCCAACAGACAGTAAAGATGCCACTGTCCTGCCTGGTTGTTGTGGTGTCAGATGGGAGACCTCTGGAGAGTCAAGATTTTTACCATTACCTGGCAGTAATGAGGCAATTCTCCCAGGGTGTTGGTGGAGGCCAAATGGGGAGAAATAGTGAGGCAACCCTGCTTTCTTTTAGTCAGGATATTGGTGGACCTCTGGTATGGGTCCTCAGTGATCTCTGAGACTATTACAAAAGATTTACGATTCTTATCATCTGAGTCCAAAAGGGAAAGGAGAGGGAGGGTGGGGCTCAAAAAGTATTCAAATAAATGGGGGAAAGCCTGCCAAATTTTCCAGAAGGCCAAAAATCTACAGATAGAAGAAGCTGACAAAAAATCTACAGATACAAGAAATTGAGCAATCACCAAACTGGATAAACCTAAAGAAATCTGTACCAAGAAACATCATAATTAAACTTCTGGAAAATGAAAATTAAAAAATACCTTAATGTGATGAAAGAAAAATGATACCTAATTCATATTGGGAAAAAAATCTGAATGGTAATTGATGTCACCAGAATCTACGGAGGCTAGAAGAAAGTGGAATATTTTCCAAGTGTGGAAGAAAGAAAACTGTCACTTCGGAATTCCATATCCAGCAAAAAAAATACTTCAGCTTTTACAGGTATATCAAAACAATTGAGATGAAATAAAGATTAGAGAATTTGTAGCCGTTAAATTAAATTTAGCCTAAAAAACAAGTAATAGAAGTCCACTAGACAGAAAGGAAGTGAAAAAGAGATGGAATCTTGAGATTAAGAAGAAGGAAAGAACAAAGCAAAGAATGAAAACATGAGCTAAGACAGTAGACTTTGTTTCTATTTTTGAATTTTCTAAATTAATTTTAATAGTTGAAGCAAAAATTATAACATTATCTGATATGGTTACTAATATATGTAGATAGTAAAATAACATATAGGGAAATTAGACTTTTGCACATTTTACAAACTGACCAAACTTAAACACCAGAAAACTGTGATAGGATCAGATATGTGTGTTTCTACACACATAGCTAAAACCATTAAAATAAAAGTTATAGAGGGGGTTAGAGGGTAGTTTACTGGTAGAATTCTCACCTGTCGTATTGGAGACCCAGGTTTGATTCCCAGCTCATGCATTTCCCCAAAAAACAAACAAGCAAGCAAACAAGCAAAAAACCAAACAAGCAAAAAAATTCAGCAAATGGTGCTGCAAAATGGGATACTCACAAGGAAAAAGAATGAAATGTGACCCTGCCATACAGTATATCAAAAAAAAAAAAAGAAAAGCTAAAGAGAAATACTCAAAAGCACTATAGATTAATTAAAATGGAATTCTAAAAAGTTTTGAAGTCACTGACAGGAAGACAGCAAAAAAGAAACAGAAAAATAAAAATAAATAATCTCTTTAAGCCCCAACAGATCAATAATTTCATTAAGTGTAATGAAATTACTCCTTCACCTTATTAATTAAACTGGAAACAAGTATAAATACTGTGAATATACTAATTGAAAGACAGTTGCAGAGCAGATAAAAAAGATGACCTGTTTCTATACTGTCTACATGAAATTTATTTCAAACATAACAATATAGGTAAGTTGAGAGTAAAAAGATGGAAAATATATGCCATGTAAACATTTATCAAAGAATACAGAAGCAATTATATTAATATCAAATATAGTAGACTTTAGAGAAAGAAAAGTGTCAAGGACAAAGAGGAACATTGCATAAAGATAAAGAGTCAATCCAACAATAAGACATAGTCTTCCAAATGTGTATGCTCTAAGCAATTGAGCTACAAAATGTGTAAAACAAAAACTGATAGAAGTGAAAAAACTAGGCAAATTATAGTTGGACACTTCAACACTGTTCACTAAGCAATCAATATAACAGCCAGAGAGAAAAATCATCAAGGATATAGAAGATCTAATAAACTGATCACTAGATCAGTTTATTATTAGTTTATTATTAGATCACATATGAGATATTATAAACCATAAATTAATAAGATATAATCAACATTTACAGAACACTCTACTCAATGACAGGAGAACATGTCTTTTCAAGTACTCATGGAACATATACCAAATAGATCATACCCAGATCCATGACACAAATATCACCAAACTTAAAAATAATTGAAATCATACAAAGAGCACTTTCTGACCATAATAGAATCAAAATAGAAATAAAAAGAAAGATAACAAGAAAATCTGCAAATATTTGAAAATTAAACAATACGCTTTCAAATAAACTGTGTGCCAAAGACGTCTCAAGGGAAGTGAAAACATATTGAACGGCAATGAAAATTTTTTGAACATAGATAAAATAGTTTTGAGAGGGAAATATTTACATCAGAAAAGAGAAATGCTCCCACATCAATAGTCTAAGCTCTCACCTCAGGAAGCTAGAAAAAAAGAGAACAAAATAAACCCAAAGAAATGAGAAGGAATTACATATTAAAGATACAAGCAGACATTATTGAAATTGAAAACCAGAAGATGATAGAGAAAAATAAATGAGCAAAACTGATTCTTCAAAAAGATTGATGAAATTGGCAAATCCCTACCACGACTGACAAAGAGAGAAAAAGAAAAGACACAAATTACCAATATCAGGAAAGAAATAGGGTTTATTGTTACAGGCCATTCTGACATTAGAAGGACAATAAGGGGATATTATGAACAGTTCTACATACATAAATCTGACAACTGAGATGAATGGATCAATTCCTCAAAAAGCACAACTACCAATACTCACCCAGTACAAAGTACATAACAGGAATAGCCCGATATCCATTATGAAAATTGAATTCATAATTTTATAAACCATCCCCCCAAACTCTTGAGGCCCAGATGGTTTCACTGGATAATTCTACAAAACATTTAAGGAAAATTAACATCAAGCCTACGTATTTTTTCCTAGAATATAGTATTGCAGACAACACTTTCCAATTCATTTTATAAAGCTGGTATTACCCTGATGCCAAAACCAGACAAAGATAGTACAAAAAAAGAAAACCACAGACTAATATCCCATATGAAATACAGTAAAGAATCTTTAATATAATATTAGAAATTACATTCAGCAATATATAAAAAGAATTATATGCCACAACCTATTGAAGTTTATCCCAGGAATGTAAGACTGGTTCCATATTTGAAAATAAAGTGATGCATCCATCACAATGACAGGCTAATGAAGAAAAATCACCTGACTATATAAATGGATGTAGAAAAAGTATTTGGGAAATTCAACACTCATTCTTGATTAAATCTCTCAGAAAACTGGGAATAAAGGAAAACTCCCTCAACTTAATAAAGAACATCCACAAAAAAATTCTACAGCTGTCATTGTACCTAATGCTGAAAGCCTGATGCTTTACCCTTAAGAGTTGGACAAGACAATCATGTCAATTTTTGCCACTTATATTCAACATTATGCTGGAAGTTCTAGTCAGTGCAACAAGGCAAGTAAAGGAAATAAAAAGTACATGAATTGAAAAGAAAGAAAGAAAACTTTTTTTTTTTGCAGTTGACATTATGGTTTACAGTGAATTCTAAGGAACTTGTAAGAATCTCTTAGAATTTATTAGTGAGTGTAACAACGTTATACCCCAAAAGATCAACATTCAAAAAATTATTTCCATATTCTAATGATGAACATGTAGAAGCCAAACTAATACAAAAACTTTTACAATCACTCACAAATACTTAAGTTTAAATGAACAGGACTTATATGCTGCAAAATTCAAAATATTGATGAAAGAAAATCAAAGAAGATAAAAATAAATGGATGGACATACTGTGTTAATGGATTTGACAGCTCAACATAATATGCCAATTGTCCACAAATTTATATACAATTTTAGCACAATTCTTATGAAAATCACAGCAAGATATTTTTGTAGACATAGACAAGATTTTTCTTAAATTTTTTTGAATGTCAAAAAAATTGTTAAAATAATACTGAAAAACAAGAAGAAATTGGGAGGAATCAAATGTATTTCATTTCAAGACTTATTTATAGCTACAGTAATCAAGAATGTGTGGCATCGGTGGAGGGGTAGACAAATAGATCAATGGCCGAGAACAAAAACTTAGATATAACCCACCCAGGTGCAGCAAATAATTTTTGACAAAGCTATAAGAAAAATTCAATGGAGTAAGGTTAGTCTTTTCAACAAATAGGGTGAAGTAATTGGATATCCATGGGCAAGAAAATGAATCCCAACCTAAATCTCATACCTTACATAAAAATTACCTCATAATAGATCAAAGATTGCAATATAAAATGCAAAACTATAAAACTTTTAGAAGAAATCAGGAGAAAATCTTCAGGACCTACAGCTTGGAGAAGAGTTCTTAGACCTGGTATCAAAAGCATGGTTCATAAGAGAACAAATCAATAAACTGGACTTAATCAAAATTAATAAAGAATTTCCCTCCATAAAAGACTCTGCTAAGATGGAAACAAACTACATAATGGGAAAATACATTTGCAAACTAAATATCAGAGAAAGTATTCATATCTAGAGCATGTAAGGAATTTTCAAAGTCTACAGCAAAACTAAATAATGCAATTAGAAAGTGGGCATCAAGAGATTGAAGAGGGGTGGGCAATGGTGGCTCAGTGGCAGAGTTCTCACCTGCCATGGTGGGGACCCAGGTTTGATGATTCCTGGTGCCTGCCCATGTAAGAAAAAAAAAGAAAGAGATGAAGAGGCATTTCAAGAAACAGAGGCTCTATAGATGATAAATATGCATATAAAAATATGCTTAACATTACCTTCCATTGGGGAAATGTAAATTAACACCATGATGAGATATAACTACACATCTATTAGAATAGCTAAAGTAAAAAGCAACTGTCACACACCAAATGCTGGTGAGTACTCAGAGAAGCCAAATCTTTCAAACATTGCTCGTGGGAATGGAAAATGGCACAGCAATTCTGGGAAGGAGTTTGGAAGTTTTTAACATGTGATTATACACTTACCATATGACAGCAATCATACTCCTGACATTTATCTCACTTGAAGGAAAACTTACGTACATACAAAATCTTGTACATGGATATTTATAGCTTTATTCATAATAGCACCAGATTGAAAATAACCCACATTTACTTCCATGGGTGAATGAGTAAACAAACTATGATACACCAAACCAGCAATAAAATTGATGAGTTCCTGGTACATGCAACAACTTGCAAGGACATTGAACTGATTGAATAAAGCAATCTATAAGGTTCACATGTTGTATAATTCCATTTACATAGCACTCTTGAAAAAGACTCAATTATAGAGATGGAGAACAGATTAGTGGTTGTTAGAGTTTAGGGATGGTGGGCTTGGGGGTCCAGGGTGGGTGTGGCATGAGGGAGGTTTTTGTAGTACTGGACTTGTTCTGAATCTTGATTGTGGTGGTGGTTACAGGAAGCTACACACCTATGATAAAATTGCTTAGCACCACACATACGCATTATATATTCTAATATTGATTTCCTAGTTTGGATATTGTATTATAGCTACATAGGATTTAACCTTTGATGGAACTGGGTCCACTGTACATGGGACTTCTTGAACTATCTTTGCAACTTCCTGTGAATCTACTATTTCAAAATGTGCAAAGAAATATGGCACTGATGGACTCTCATTTAAAGCTTTGTGCATTAGTAATATTATTGGGAAACAAGAATTTCCCAGGATTGTACACATTTGGGTGAACAGAAATACAGTGACAACTTTAAAAAAGAATGATCGATGTAATTTAGATGAAAGCATCTAACAGTGCCTGATCTATAGTAGGTGAATGCTAAGTATTTTTAATGGTCCAGGGCACAAAGAAAATTAAAAATTATACTGGGATGGCAGAAAATAGAAATTGACAGGCAAGTTTATTCTGGGAAATATCTGAAGGATGTGATTTTCTTTGTCAATCACTGAAATAATATATTTTCCAAAGGACAGAGCAGGGCTCTTATTAGAGTGTTATCTGGTATTATCTACTCTCTTTGACCAATAGCTATTCTCTGACCTAGTCGCTTCTGTTGCCTTGATGTTTCTTAAATGACAAATATAAAACATTCTAACATTTATTGACTATTGTAAATGTCATCTTAAAGTATATTATCTCACTTGAACTCAGAACAACTCTAGACGCAAGAAGTATAATTACAAGTATATAGAAATCTTTGGCAAAGAAATGAAACTTGTATTGCTAATGCATGATTTTTTTTGCCTGTAAAGTGCAATGTTATGTCAGTCTAGAGAAACGATAATGTTATGCATGGTAATCTTTTAGCATGGGGGGAGTTGCTCACTAGTAGTTAGTATTTCTAGGATTAACTAATACTTAGTATGCTCAAATATATCCATAAGTTATTAAGGATAGGATAAAACAATGTGTAGTTAAAATTATAGAAGATATAAACTGACATTTCATGGCTATTGAATATACTTGAAGATAACTTACAATATCTTATTGTGTTTCTGACATAACATATTATGATGTTGTCCATACTTTCACTGTCAGACATTTTTTAACGACATTTTAAAAAATTAATTTTTAAATAAAAAAAATACGACAAGAGACACAAATATTAACATATGATCATTCTGTTCTACATATATAATCAGTAATTCACAATATCATCACACAGTTGCATATTCATCCTCATGATCACTTCTTAGAACATTTGCATCAATCCAGAAAAAGAAATAAAAAGACAACAGAAAAAGAAATAAAACGAAAACAGAAAAAAAATTATACATACCTCACCCCTTACTCCTCCCTTTCATTGATCACTAGCATTTCAAACTAACTTTATTTTAACATTTGTTCCCCCTATTATTTATTTTTATTCCATATGTTCTACTCGTCTGTTGACTGTCAGACATTTTTAAGAGTGTTTTATGCCCTTTTGGTCAACTACTACAGTTGTTGGACTGGCAGTCAAGAAGAATAAAAGACCTACAACGACATAAAAATTCCATCTATGAACTAGACACAGACATGCAGAAGAGGGAGAAGCAAGCTTAGACCCTCAAGTATATTCATCAAGAAAGCAGATAAACAACTTCTTTTACCAATAAGGTAAAGCACATACGGCCTTCAGACAGAACTTTTGAAATGGACACATCTGGAAATCTGAGCAACTGAGAAGTTTGAAATTTGGCCTTCCTTTTGGTCAGTCACTGCCATCAAAAAATTTCTTGAGTTTTCTTTCAGACCTCTGAGTTTTTTTTTCAGGGGCTGAACTGAGGTTTCAGAACATATGCACCATTATCTTAATTAAAATTAAATAGAAAACCTGAGCGCCTCCAGCAATTGCCATCTTTGATTTAATCTCTTTTTCAATTTTAATTCTCTTTTTAATTAAATAATTTTCCTAAAAAATAATTTAAAAAAAACACTGATATAAATATCAGTTTTAAGATAGTTGAAGCATGGTATTAGTCAGTGTACTTATCTTGAACTTCTGTTAAGAAAAAACAGAGTGCCAGGTTATGGTAAGACAAGGTAGAGCATTTTCCTTTTAGGTTTCCAGGTATCAGATTTTTTTGTCAACATGCAGGACATTTAACATTTACATCATTTTTCCATCCCTTTATAGTTATCAAGGACTGAATCATTGACTATAAAGACATCTCCAGTTACAGAGTGTTGTTCCATAAGTTTGTGGAGGAAAGTTTTTATTCACTTTCTGGGGTTTAGTGTTAATTGGATGTGTAGACAATCAGCTTTCTCCTTTTTGTAAGAAAGCTTCTTGATGCTGTTACATGCATAAAGGGTTTTACTAACGACGTCTTAAAACTAGCTTCTTGATAATCCTACTACAGAGCGTAAAGACCAGATAGTAAAAACTAGGTGAAAAGAATCAATTT
The DNA here is from genome assembly GCA_004026745.1 of Myrmecophaga tridactyla. Taxonomy (NCBI): domain Eukaryota; kingdom Metazoa; phylum Chordata; class Mammalia; order Pilosa; family Myrmecophagidae; genus Myrmecophaga; species Myrmecophaga tridactyla. Next base: position 153,901 of record PVIY010001093.1, read on the forward strand.
ATTAAAATTATGGAGTCTAAAACTTTCCAAGGGAATTAGTAATATTTCTCAATGGGAAGTTATAAATATGGTTTAGGGAACAAAGTGACTGGTATTAGGATACATGCGAGGGGACTATGAGCTATTAGAATAAGCCCAAGATAGAAAGTTAAGAAAAATGGAATCAAGTCTCAGATCAGTTATAGATTAATGGATAAGCCATTTAACCTTCTGAGTCACATTATCCCTCCTTCTAGCCTGGGACTCATACCAATTTGTGACCTACTGAAGAATGAGTATTGTTTATTGTGCTTAAGAGGAAGGTTTTTGAGCTTTATTTATTTTCTCCGTTTTTTTATTCTCAGTATTCTTACAACCTAAACAAAAGAAATACTGTAAGAATTCTTCCTTAATATGGCCTAAGGTATGATTAACCAGCATTGGTCACTATTAATATACTATTCAGTGGAAATTTCCTGAGGTTGCTCAATAGAGAAGCCTCAACCTGCAAGCCCTCACGTGGACCTGTATTTACACACAGATTCACCCACCTTTCAACCTAATTAGTTTCTAACAAAGTATTGTTGATATGTTTTATGCAAATTGGATTGAAGTGTTGCTTAGACAATCTTCTTATATTTAAGAATAAAAATTTCCATCAAGAAATTGTACAAAAGAAAATGGACACACCAGCTGGATAAATCTATCATATGTGGGGTGGGGGGCGGGGGAGGGGGACAGGAAAGCACTTTTAATTAGCTGAGTGAATGCAGTTTACTGAACATGGAAAGAACAGCCTCAGTCATATTAAAATGTGCCTAATTTTCTGTGAAAAAGTCCCATCTGAACAGGCCTGACCACAGTCAATCATACTAAAAGCTACTGGTGCTTAATTTGATTTACCAATATAAAATGCAAATTAGGTTATTAAGTGGAGTGGCAGACAGAGTAGGGCCCCTTTCAAACCATCAAGTTAAATGTAAGCAGACAGCAAACTGGCTGTGCAAAGAAAATTTTAGCATATTCGTTTGATTAGTGCTACAAAAATTTAATTAGGTTGGCTAATTACTTGACAAAATGCTCTACACGAGAGAAAAGGCAGAGGAGTTTTTTTTTTTTCTTTTTCTTTTTTCATTGCAAAAATCCTGTGTGTATTTTAGCCCAAATGCTATCTGCCAATTTGCAAAAGCATTATTAAATGAATGGAAGATGGCCCTTAACAATAGCAAATCGTATAATGCATATAATTAGACAAGGCCCACACAACTGTACCCATATGTCCAAGCTCTCTCATAACTAAAAATATTTAACACAGTATTTCTGTGTAACTACTGTCAAAACAGATTATTACAGAGCAGTCAGTTGTTCTTAAGAAAGAAAATAGTGTGCATGATATACAAAAACAGACATTTGTGGAATTCCTGCCTCCCTGAGGAGTTAGTTAACAATTAAATGAAACAATAGTGACATGCTGAGGTTTACCATCACAAAATGGACCAGTCAGCTAAAACATAACTGATTAAAACAAGCCTGAGTCAGAGTGGAGAAAACAGTCTCCTTTTGATATATCCAAAATGCAAAACTATGAAATAATGTCTTATTAGGGTCTACTAATTTTACATAGAACAAATATCTTTATTGTTTTCCCAATGCTTTTTATTACGCTTTTTTTTCTTCTCTTTATTGGCCTCTCTTTTCCCCTATAGTAGGCTTCAAACACTTTTGAGAATACAAGTTGTGTAACTTCACATAAAAAAAAATCTAGTCCATATCAGTGGCCTACTGAGAGATTTAGATGGCACTGGGTATAAGAAAGTGTCCTTCTAAGTTCAAAAGTAGACTTGATTTTCTTACGAAAAATACATATATTGATATTCAAGAAAACAAGAAAGGGATTGCATAATCACAGCATTATTTGGAGGATTCCAAATATTTTTTTTTCAGATTGTTTATATTGTCTTTGTTTATTTTCTTGTAGAACTGGTGAACCAGTTCCAACTCATGCACTGTGATTTTTACAAATAGATAACCACTTTACCTGATCAAATGGAAGAAATACATATCATATTTTGTAAACATAATGCTTTGCAGCTAGGAGTTAGATACCATATTCAACCTACTCTGAAGTGACAATTTAGGAACTTAGGTTTAGAACACAAATATAATTGCACTGCACCATGCAGATAGAGCAGACTTGTGACTTTATGAAACACTATTATTATTACTGCTTAACTTACCACTTTACTCTTTGTAGATTTACAACCATCAGCAAAGAAAATAGAGTGTAGTTTATCTATAGGTTGAGAATCATGCAGACATTTTACTAAAATAGAATAAAGTTCCGGAATCAAGTCTGTGGCCTCCTGAGCATATGTTTGGCCAGTACTTGTTGATATTATATTTGAAAGCCTTGAGGCTTTCATCTATGATAAGAACTCCAACTTTACATGCTAAACAGCCACAGAATTAGAAAGCGTAAAGTTAAGGAACAAAGCAATTATTATTATTTACTATAAAAGATCTATACATACCAGTTGAGTTTTCTTTCCCTTCAAAGTTTTGACTGATTTTCTTTATTCCCTCCCTTTGTATTATTCTTTTTTGTTTGTTTTTGTTGACTTTTTTAAAAACAGTTTTATTCACACACCATACAATCCATCCAAACTGTAAAAGCAATGACTCTTGGTATAGTAAGAGTTGTATATTCATCACCACAATCAATTTGAGAACATTTTCATTGCTTCAAAGAGAAAAATCACAGCGCCCCCCCATTATTGACAGTTAGCATTGGTATGGTACTTTTATTATGGTTGAAGAAAGAATACAATTTTACTGTTAATTATAGTCCATAGCTTGCATTAGTTGCATTTTTCCCCATATACCATCTTATTATTAAAACCTTGTATAGTGAGGTACATTTGCTCTAATTCAAGGAAGGACATTTTTATATTTGTATCATTAGCCAGAGTCATGATCCACAACAGGGTTTAGTATGTTACATAGCGCCATGTTTTAATCTTCTAGGTTTCCTTCTAGTGACATATATGACTCCAAACTTCTCCTTTCAACCACAAACATACCTATAATTAAGCACTGTTAATTACACTCACAATAATGTGCTATTGTCACTTCTATCCATTTCCAAACATTTACAATAAACCTTATTGAAACATTCTGCACAAATCATGCATCAGCTCCCCATTCTCTACCCCCATTCCATCCCGATGTGACCTGTACTCTAGACTTTAACTCCATGAGTGTGCTCATTATGATCCGTTCATATTAGTGAGATCGTACAATATTTGTCCTTCTGTGTCTGACTTATTTCACTCAACATAATGCCCTCAAGTTCATCCATATGTTGTCACATGCATTCTTTCTTTTAGCTTCATTTTTCCTTATAGTTGAATAATATTCTATTATATACATATACCACATTTTGTTTATCCATTCATCAGTTGATGGACACTTGGGCTGTTTCCATCTTTTGGCAATTGTGAATAATGCCACCGTGAACATTGGTGTGCAAATGTCTGTCCATGTCTCTACTTTCAGTTCTTCTAAGTTTCCACATAGTAGCCGGATTGCTGACAATTCTATACTTTTCCTGAGGAACCGCCAAAATGTCTTCCACAGCGGCTGCAGCATTCTACATTCCCACCAGCAATGAATAAATGTTTTTCTTTTGCCATATCCTCTCCAACACTTGTAATTTTCTGCTTTTTTTTTTTTTTAGCAGTGACTAATCTAGGAGGGGTGAAATGATATTTTATTGTGGTTTTGATTTGCATTTCCCTAATAGCTAGTGATGTTGAGCATTTTTTCATGTGCATTTTAACCATTTGCATTTCCTCTTTGGAAAAGTGACTAATCAGGTCTTTTGCCCATTTTTAAATTAGGTCATTTGTCTTTTTATTGTTGAGTTGTAGAATTTCTTTATATATTCTGGATAGCAAATCCTTATTGGACAGGTTTTATGGTTCTGGCTCTTATATTTAGGTCTTTAATCGACTTTGGGTTAATTTTTGTAAAATGTGTGAAATGTGTGAAACCCTATTTCACACAGTTCTTCTTTCATTCTTTTGGATATGGATATCCAGTTCTCCCAGTACCATTGGTTGAAGAGTCTGTTCTGTCCCAGTTGAGTGGATTTGGCAGCTTCTACTATGTGATGAGACAGGATTTGGTGTTCACATTTATATATAAATATATATTGGGTATGGGCAGGCACCGGGAATCGAACCCGGGTCTCCGGCACAGCAGGCGAGAACTCTGCCACTGAGCTACCATAGCCCACCCCGTTCACATCTATTTTATCACTGAATCTTTTTAACAACCTAAAGAAAAAAGTATCATTGTCCCCATTTTAGAAAGAATGAGATTGATGTTAATAAAGTTTAAGTAAAAGATCTGAGATCAAAGAGCTACTAACTGATTAATTTGGAATTTGAACTGATGTCTGTCTGAATTCTTCCACAAGCCATGAATAATTTTGAGGCATGCATGTTTTTGCATGACATTATATATCTATGTACAGATGATATAGGATTAGTGTTTGTATACAATTTGGCATTTCACTAAGCCACTGTGTTTATGATTTGTGTATGAAGTGTAATATACTGCTTTATGATATATATATTTATCTTTTCATCTATCTGTATACTGAACACAGTATTTTTATAAAATATCATGGCCATTGGCATATTTTAAAAACTGCAACTCAATTGTATGCTTGAACAATTTGATGATGGATATTCAGGAGCTCAAACCCATAGATTTCGGCTGTTGTGATTTATGCAACAAAAACCTTTGGAAACAGATATCTGAAGTTGTAAAAGTCAGAATATTTGTCAAATGGGAGACATCAGAAGAAATACAAAAAAGAAGATAGGTAAAGAATTGGATTGATAGGGAAAATTATGACACGACAATTACGGTTTTGGGGAGGAATACACCAGTACATAAAGACATGAGTTTCAAATCAATTTTAGCATATTAGAAGGCTTTATTAACTGTCAATATTGTTACTTTGTGGATAAAATATCCAACATCCAGAGAGTATAGGATTTTTTCTGTTGATTGACATTAGTGGAATAATTTAAGAAGACTTAGTTGAGGGACATACATATCTATGGGTAACAGAAAGTGATCAGTAATTTATATATCTTTCAACATGCTACTGATATTGTTGAACATTTTGTTTCAAATAGTTGATGGGCAATGAAGAATTGTTCTCATAGAAATATGAATCCTCTTGAAGCAGATTTTAATTAATGAGGAAGTTCAATAATATTTCAATGTTGAGAACAACTCTTCAGATTTTGAACTGATTGTCAATATAGATGACTCTAGGATACAGGGTTGCAACTACAAAATCACTACACTTTTGATAGAGTAATTATAGGATTTGTCATTACCCATCAATGATCACATGGTGTTAATTCAATAAATGATATATAATAAATACTAATTCCTTCAATATCACCTTGGAGGAGATGAAATATGTGGAATTTTTAAATTAAACCATGATTTAATATTTTGGATTGAATCATTTCCTAGTATTTGGTTATATTCCTAAAGTGCCTTGACTTTGCCAAAGAAAATAGACCCGGCTATATAGACCTCTCATATTATAATGACAAGAATGTCACTTATTGTGAACTCCCATTATTTCAGGCTCTAGTTTTAGAGTACACCATCTGCTCTGCCCAGTGAGAACATCCTCCCCTCACTCCTGCTTAGGGACTTTCCTTGTGGCAAGTGGCCATTTTTGTATTGGTTCACTTTTGTGCTTGCTCAGGAAAGTTCAGACTATGACTTGTGGTTGCATGTTGCCAAGAACTGTTGCCTATGCCACCTGTGATGCAAAATATAAACATGAAAGCTGCTGTGCGACAGAGTAAAAGTGCCTGCACTTACTCAGTTGAGAAGATGCAGGGAAAAATGCATACAGACTATTTTGATCTTCCCTGGTTATTTTATATCCATGATATTTTTCCTTACTACTTAAATGCATGGAAAGAAAATCCATTTTTTCTAGATGACAACAAAATGTTAGCATTGCAAAAAAAGAGAGTAACTCAAGGACTATTTTTTTTTTTTTTTTGGCTTTTCAATCTAGATTAAAGAACTAAGGAAGTTATTCTAAGGAAAAAGGAAATATATATGAAGCTGTATAGCAATTCAATTTCAAAACTTCCAATATTTGAGATATTAAGACTAAAATTTTCACCTCTTATCATGAGGAATATAAATAGAAAGGATGTTATTATTTATTTATTATTTACTTTTAGATGAATTAATTGGTGCATTGCATGACAGGGGATTATTTGTTGCATTGACATTTGAGCAAAATTATCCAATATGCAGTTAAGGAATTAAACAGTTTGGATGGCATTTAGATGAATGCGTGATAAAGCTCAGAGACAGAGAAAATTAGTTCTTAGGTCTTTTAACTAGGTGGCTTAAAAATAGTTTTTTGTATCAGAGAATTTCATCTAAATGAAATTTTAACTTAAGAACTAAAAATACCCAGACCTTTCCCCAATAAAAAACATATGATTTCCAGGACTTCTTTAAGTTTCTGCAATAGTTAAGCTTCAGACATAAATCTATGGTGGCTTTTCCCTTTGCATTTAGTCAGGTTTAGAAGAAAAGGGTGGTAAGAATGACAATAATAGTAAATACAATAATTAGAAAATTGGATTTCTATCAATTGTGATTTTAGAATGAAATCTTAGGCTGGCTTACTTTCTGTCGGAATGACCAATGTATTAATAATCAGAGAAGTTTTGTCTCCCATTTACTGAATCACTGAAACCACTGTGTAACATTTTGTATGTTCCAGTACTGGGTAAAATTAGTTATTTTTCTTGTCTTAGCTATTAGGCCCATTTGCTACTTGGGAGCAACTTAGATAACAAAAACAAAAGCCACTAACCCGAGTGTCTCTTTGGTTCATTAATTATCATCTAGGTAGCAAAAATCAAGTTTTAAGTTTGTGCTAGATACTGTGTATCATGCTGTAAAGATCTAAGGCATCTAGTAAATCTGATTAACACCACGGCTGGGCATTAAATAAACATAATTATTAGTAAATATTAATATATAGCATGATAAAGTTGATAAAAATTATGGTTTCCTGGGAGGAGACAAAAGTCTAAAGTTCAGTTTGCTATGAAAATCTGCGAATGCAGTAAGATCTTCACTGCATAAGAAATTCTTTCCTGTCCCCCTTCTTCATAAGTAAGCAAATATATATATATATATAATTTGCACATGGGCAGGAGGCACCAGGGATCGAACTCCAGACCTCCATCACGGCAGGTCGGAGCTCTGCCCGCTGAGCCACAGCAGCCGCCCAGTAAGCAAATATTTTTAAATAATAATTGCCTTCTTTCTTTTGCTTGATGTTGGAGAAATCACTGTCTAAGCTTAAACAAAACAATCTGTTCATCCAAAGGGATTTTCTTTTCTTTACAGACCCAAGTAACTTTGAGTGTTAGCAGAGTTTATACATTCCTAGGTGGTTTTTGCTGCTTTATGGCTGATTTTCTTTTTTTCTTCTTCTTGCTCCCAAGAGTTAAAAACAGTTGGCACAAGGCACATTAACAAAGGTCCACCTGTACTGAGGCTCGAAAGTGAAATCCAGCCAGGCTTACAGTTATAATATAGGGCATAAATTAATCAGTGTCTTTTTATTTACCTGAGAAAGCAGTCCTCTCTCAGAAGTCAAGAATAGAATCACCTTTATGTGTTCCTATACGAAAACCTTCCCAAGATATTCACAATAAACTGCAAATTATCTTTGTTTTTTCTTTCCCTTAAACCACAAATGGGGTTATATGAGGAGAAATATCGTATATACAACATGCCTTCTATTATCTGATCAATTGCTCAATTCTTAAAATGCTGAATTGCCTCATGCCTGATCAGGTACTAACTTCTTTTATTTGTTAATATTATCTAAAGTATCGTTACATATATGTGAAGATTCTTTAGTTTATCTTGATACTATGAGTCTAACATTACAAACTGTGAATATAACTTAGATACTTGAGAAAAAATGGACCGTGTGCAGCCCAGCCATTGGGCAATTTTGGTCCCATTAAAGTTTCTTCATGAAGACATGAAAACATTAGATCACACTGCAGAATGCTGCCAACTTTATTTCCTTCCCCTTTATATAGAAAAATGTTACTGACTTTTAAAAAAAATGACAAAACCGAAAGTGCCTCCTCTCCAGATTTGTGGTAATTTAAGGTGTTAGATTAAGAAGCTATTTCAAAAAATAATGATTAAGCTGCTCTGGAATCAAATTAGTGCATCAGCTTAACTCTATACCTTTTTTACTCAGTTGTCTAAAATAATTATAAATACAAGTGTTCTTAATCCTAAAGTGAAATCTCAAATTATGATACTAATGCATTTGCTTTATAGAGAAATATAATCTCTTTAAAATTAAAAAAAATCATAATTATACATATATTTCTTAGTAAACTTCTTTAAATCATTTTAGCTTGTTGCATATTATTTCTTTCTCTTCTAAGCATAGTTATTCTCTTTATACCTTATTATAGATGTCTTCTTATATGTTATTCTTGCCTTTGACTACAACATATGACAAATGAATGTGTTACACATCTAAAGTTTACTGTAATTTATCTTATATTTTTACAGCAAATCAGTTTTAGAGCCATGAATATATTTTAATAAACTCTTCTGATAACCAAATATAATGACTATAATAGACTCAAGAGAGAAACATATGCTACCAAATTGTTTTAAATTGTCATAGAGTGAAGGTGTCATAATTCTAAAAGAACATGTCATTGTGTTTTGAATTTTCAAATATTTACCTTTCATACATTTCTGCTAAGTGTGTTTATATATCCACAGAACAAATGATTTTCAGGTTAGTTTAAAATAGTTGGTGAGCGAAGAAACTGAGTACTACATAGACCTTAATATAGTTTCTTTCTATGCTCCAGTCAGTTTCAAAATTATCCTAAGACTAATTTTGTCCCCAAATGGCAATGAATTCTAATGAGTCATTTGGAAAAGTTTAGTATGAAACTTTAGATGAAAAATAATTTAAAATGTTAGTAATTTTAATTCCTCTTTCAACTTTGAGTATCTAGAGGTATAGTTTTTTTTTGTTTTTTTGCTTTTTTGTATACTGTATTTTTTTAAAAATCAAAAAAAAATTAAAATAATTGGGGAGTAATATTGCTGTCTTCTATTATTTCAAAGTTCCCGTTTATTCATCATTCATATATACATTCATTCATCTCAAAAAACTTTTATTTATTCATGCATTCACTTACTGCATGAACTTTTGTGAGTGTTTGAGGCAATGCAAAGCTATAACTGCGAAAATGATTACTAAATAGGATAAAAATGAATATACTTAATTTTAGATTGTTCAAAAAATTTGAGAGTAGCAAAAAGTAGACAATGGTACAAGGTGATTAAGTGATTAATTCAACTCTTGAGGTTATTTGTTTAAAAATCTAAGGACTCATCACAATATGTGTACTGGGAAATACCTAGTACTTGTTCAGGCATTTGTGACAGTAAGGGAATTCCCTTCACAATGAGTGATGAAACCAATCTCAAGACTTAATAACCTGAGTCAGAAATCTTTCAGATTTGCTTGTCTAGAGACCCATTTTCTCAAAAACTCCTTAAACCCTCTATATACTGAAGATAGACCTTTTATCTCTCAGGTAGGTATGTTCATTCTTTTAAAATTTCTCGGAAACAGTAAAGATATATAAATGTTAAGCATCAAAGAATTTCTCAGCATGCAAGCAATTGAGCTATCAAAATTAAGACTAATGATATTTAATATTAGAATTCATGGAAAATAACTAGATGCTATTAAAAATATTCAAGAAGAGAGTATTTGTTCTAGTTTGCTAGCTGCCAGAATGCAATATAACCAGAAATGGAATGGCTTTTTAAAAGGGGAATTTAATGAGTTGCTAGTCTACAGTTATAAGGCCGAGAAAATGTCCCAATTAAAACAAGTCTATAGAAATGTCCAATCTGAGGCATCCAGGGAAAGATACCTTGGTTCAAGAAGGCCGATGAAGTTCAGGGTTTCTCTCTCAAGTGAGATGGCACATGGCGAATACAGTCAGGGCTTCTCTCTCAGCTGGAAGGGCACATGGC